>MU689030.1:2398-20691 GCA_026770625.1 Nicotiana glauca | reverse complement strand
CATTCCCGAGTTCCGTGGTTCTAGCACGGTCGCTCAACTATTATATTTGGCTAAAATCTAATCTTTATACATATTACCCTACTTGTGCAATTTTAGAATTAATTACCGCTTTTATCAATTATTTTATTTTTTTTTTTAGAAAATGAACGTCGGTTAAGAACATGTTTTTGGATCACGTCACATGAAATGCACCCGGATTCTCGACACATTCCTATTCGACGTTTTCGGATTTGGATTTGGGTTGCATGAAATGTACACCCATATTTAGGAGAGTAATATTATTAGAAATTGCGCCTAAAGCGGCTAACGTATTGTTATATTTTGGGAAGGCCGTGAAATTTTCTGAACGGCCTATCCCGAACACTAATATTTTAATAAGTAATTATTGAGGGCCCCGCAATTGTGTATTTTATTTGGCGAGGCTCATCTCATCTTTATTTATTAAAGGCCAAACTAAAGTATCTAAATTTTCTATTTTTGTTTTGTCTCTAATAAAAATTCATTAATCCATGAATATAAATTCGAGTCTCAAATTCAAGTCCAGAATCAAACAAAAGGGTAAAACCTTTTAGCTTGAACCCGCTACCTAATTTAAAACTTGATTTCATATTTATGAATTAATTTTTAATATTCCTACTTATATATTTATTATATTTGGCCTTTTAATTCTTACTCAAAATTTCAACAATGCTATTGGGCTCTAAGATAGCCCAAACAAAGGAAAAATGCACCTAGGTCTACATTAATATGCTGCCAGTGAAGGCCTTGGCCCAAGTCCAAACGTGAAAGACATTAGTATTGGATCTGGGCTTGCGTATCAAAGGAATCGAACTCAAGCAGGTGAACTAGGCTAGTAAGCCCAAGTCTTTACACTACACTAAAATGTGAATCAATTGATAGCAACACCATGCTGAATTTGCTTACTGGAATCAATTAACAATTAACATCAACTCAAAAATTCCAGGACAATAAATTGAAATTACACATTAACGTGATCCTAAACACATGCAAACTAATCTAAACTTCCAATTCCTTACTATTGCTCATTCTCACTAGAGTATTAATTTCCAGTTGGTGAGCTGATGATGTCCATTTGATTTAAAGCCAAATTATTGACATTAATTGCCAACCTAAAACTATTAATATTTATGTTGAAGCAGTGAATTCAATGAGATTAAGGGGACTGCCTTCAGTAACGAATTTGCTGATGTTGATTAGTATGGTAAAAATGCTCGAGATGCATGTTCAGCACAAAATTAAACTAAATGTGTCTATCACATGCTTAAACTGTCTGATTTCTAAATTTTAACAGAAAATGTTAAACTAAGATGAATGTTAGCCATACTAAAGTTATTGCTAAATAACTATAAGTTAAATCAGTCCATTACAGTCTAATACAAGTTTAAACAATACAAATCAATAGAGATAAACCTAATCAAACAATCTTTATTATAGTCCTTATTACATATTCATTAGACTATATACACAAACAAATTCATACTTCTAGTTATTTACACTAGCAATACAAATTCACTAATTATCAAATAGTTTGAAGTTCATATTATTACAAACCAAAGTAAACTATATCACATATGTAACTTCAGTTCACGAAGCAGAAATTGTGAAGACTGAGCATTTCATTTCTGTTTCAACAGCCACATGAAAATGATTTTGGAATGTGTACCTGATATTGAAATTTGACCGAAGAAAAGAGTTGATCAGCAGAGTATCAACAACAGATTATCAACAGATCACAGCAGGATTTAAACCAAATTTAAACTCAGAGATGCTTTTGAAACAAAATCAGCAAACAACCAACAAGTAACTTGAATTTGAATCAAATCCACTTGAAAATAGCAACCAATAGCTTCTGGAATTTCTAGGACTGGAAATATGAACTTAACAGCTAAAATTGTAATTGAACTTGAACTTTTGATGTAACAGTAGAATTCTTGAGGTTTTTCTAGTGTTTTTTTTTTTTTTGAGTTTTTGAAATATTGAATTTTGAAATTTGGATCTAAGGAGGCAGAAATTACTTGGGAAAAATTTCAGATTTTCAAAACTTCTTTTTTAAAAATAAGGCATACCCATGCCTATTTATAGATGTAAAATTGGAGGGAACTTCAAATTTCAGAATTTACCTATTAATCCCTCTTTTATTTCAATTCTACCCTTATTTTTTAACTTGTAATTCAATTGACTACACTTATTCATGAAAAATTATACTAATACCCCAATCTAGAACATTCTAATCTAGTCTAATTCCCTATTTACCCTCACTTCAATTCAGAATCTACCCAATTACCCTTTTACTATACCCATAATGCCCCTAGAGTTGTGTCAAAACTACCATTAGACTTTTTTCTTTACCCAAAATACCCCTCTCTTTTTTTTATTAATTACTATCAACCCTTAACCCCCTTAACTGTCGGATTTAACTATCCAATTCTATAACCTAATTATCAAAATTAATTAGAAATCATACAAAACTAATCAACTATTAATTGCAGCTATAACCAATCTTTAGTTATCAACCAAACATTAACAAACAAGAGCAATTAAATCTAATTAACTCTGATTTATCCTCAAATTTATTTATCTAACAAAATTAATCAGAATCTATTACTAATTATTACTCGAAAATTAAAGACCTAATAGTGTCAAATTTTAAACCTAAAATACTATTTTTTAAAACAGAAATTAAAAGATAACCCTAGTTAGACTAAAAACAATCAGAAAACAATTAAAAACATAAAAACGCGCACATGCAAAGGATAAAAAGAAACAGAAAAAGAAAAGGAAAAGACTTAGCTTTTTAGTCACTTGACCGTCTACTAGGTACCAAGATTCTTGATAAAGAAAAGGATAGTTTTCACGGCATCTTTTGTGAAGTTTTGACTCAACAGAGAATTTTCAAACTCGTATTCGAGCCGCTCCAGTTGGATTTGAGGTTCAAGACCCTAAGGGTCGTGTAGAGGAAGGCAAGGAGGTGATTTGGTGTTATTTTGGGTTGGATTGGGTGAGGTGTTGTTCGTCGGAGTTAGGGTTCCGGCGAGACAAATTTGATTATTCGAACAGATGGGGAAACATTTGAAGGGAACGAAGTAGAAGGGTGGAAAGAGGGGTTCAAAGTGGTTGTGTGGTGTAAATTTGGGTTTATTTGGCATAAGGTGTGTTTCCCGCCGGTAGGGTTCCGGCGGGGTCGGCGGGGAAACAAGGCGGCTAGGGTTTGGGGAAGACGATGAGGATAATATGTTTTTTTGATTTTTTCCTGAAATATGGTATCTATATTTAATTTGCTCATTAACTAACAGCCCTTGGATTAAATGAATTTGAACGTCTCAGGTTGGTTAATATCTATACGACGTCGTTTTATTTTAATCAAGATGAAGGCCGTTGGATTTGAAGTGATCAAGGGCTGGGATTAAATGACTCTTAAACAACGTCGTTTGGTTATATGGGGGCAGACCGGATTAAGGGCTTTGGATCATGGGCTGGGGCGGGTGGTTTATTTGGTTTGGGCTATAGTTTAGTCCAATCAGTCCATTTCTTCTCTTTTGTATTTTACATTTCTCATTTTGTATTTTATTTTTGTATTTTTTATATTTTTCAATTTATATATTTTTATATCAAATTTATTTTCTGATTTTATAAAATTGAAAAATTAAACTAATTAGACCCTAAAACCATTTAATCACTAATTTGTAGCAATTTCCAGTTAAAATAATAAAACGCTATTTTTTTGATTTTCCTTAAATTGTTCCGAAATGAATTAATACTAAAATTATAAAATTAAAAATTCTAATACGTATGCACATTTTTTGTATTTTTAATATGAATTATTATACAATTAATTAACAAAAATGCAACAAATATCAATAAAAATTGTAAAATCAAGAAAAATTATTTTGTTTGGATTTTTAGGAATAATTTGCTTAGGGCAAAAATCACGTGCTCACAATCATATGTCATGTTCATGCAAAATCCAGCATTTAGATGTCAAGCCTATAGGGTTTCTACATTTTTTATTATGTGTTCTAAAGTCGACAAACTCATAAAAAGCATGCCTATAGGAATTAATCAAATCAGAATCGCCCTACTTGTTACAAGTCTAAGACCTGTAGTAATAATGAATTACCAATTATAAAATTCATGGTCACGTGCTGAAACTCGCTTTTTTTTCAGTGGCTGATAATGTTTTCCTAAATCAGTATGCATTGTTTCTCAAAGTTGTAGATGCCATGTCTATAGGTCATCACATAGGCAAATAAGTATGTAGTTAATTAATTACGTTGGCCTTCGATAAGTTGCAGCCAGGCGAGCCTAATGTGAATTTCTTGCCTGAAAATAATGTGATGAACCAGCCTACCTAAAGCTAAGCATAAATTTTGACCTAATCAATACATGTAAGACGTGCTAAGCTACATGATTTTATTTGATCTAAGGAGGCCTGTTTAAGCCTTATTTGTTTATGCGCTCTCCCCAGATTTGCTATCTGTGTTTTGACTGTCGCATTAGAATTTTTACCTTTGAAACTGCAAAAAATCCCAACATCCCTTCTCTTTAGGATTAGTAGTCCTATATGCCTCCGGGACTGATAGGAATGGGACGGATAATAGCACGTAATAATAATCAAGACCAATTCGCACTTAATACCTTCACGGGTGGGAAAGGGTAGACATGGATACGATGAGCACGGGATAACACTACATGTATAAATGGTTACCGGGTGTTGCGTGGGTTGATCCATGTTATTTATAAACCTAGGATCCCCTCCCTCTTTATGTGTTTACTTCTTTTTTTTTTTAGAATTTCCTCTAAAATTTTCAGTTCTTTTAAACCCCGCCTTTCACTTTAATTATTTAAAATCTCTTTTGGTTATTAAATTTCTAGTACTGTTTCTTTTTCAAATTTTTGCCCCCATTACTTTCCTTTGTTTGATTATTTGTACCAATTATTTGACCCCATTTTCCGTACTTGTATATTCCTTAAATAATGATGAAATCGCCTATTCCCAAATTTCAGCATGTTTATTTAACTTTTATACTTCCCTTTGTTTGCAATTGTTATGTGAAAGCTGTCTTGTATATTTATTTGTTGTTTACATTTAAAGTCACAATTGTAGCATGGCCAGGAATCACACTAGTGGATCTTGAGGGGTGCCTAAAACCTTCCCTTCGAGATAATTTCTAGCCCTTACCCGAACTCTGATTTTCAAATTCAAAACCTGTAGTGTCCTAATGCACTTAATCATTAGGTGGCGACTCTTCAAATCCAAAAATCCAATTCTCAAACGGGAATAGAGTTGTCTTCCCAAATATAGTAAACCCGATTTTGCTTTTAGAGAAAAAGGGGGCGTCGACAGCATGGCGACTCTGCTGGGGATTCTTTAGGCTTTTACCATTGCATGTTATATGTGACTTTATTGTTCTCTTTTATTGCTTTATTTAATGCCTTTATTCAAAACTGACTTGTCTTTTTGTTTCCTTTTTCTTTAACGCTTTTATTTACTGTTTCATTCAATACCATTGTAATTTTTGAGCAATTATTGTAATCATTATAAACGTGAAAATACGTGATAATACGTGAAAATATGTGACAACAAATACTATAGCAACGCTTGATGAGATTGTTGCGCTCTTCCAATATTATTACCCCCTAAATTCTGGCAAAGGCGTATTTGCGGTAAAACTAGTCAATCAGCGGTGCAGTCAACGGTTCCATGCCTTTCCCTCTTGAGTTGTCCGCTCAAGAGTACCGGTCTAGCACCCCATAAAAACCTTATTCTATTTAACTGTTCATGCATCACTGTCAAACCTAGTCAAGTCAGTTATGTTGTTCACATAATGACTCTTTAAGATAGCCTTATCCAAAGTCCACTGGGTTCCCTTGGAACCCAAACAGAAAACACCATACTCTGTGCATTCATTTGGAGAACTAAATGTTGTTTATGCCAATTATTGATTTAAATAGTCAAGTCCGGCGGGGGTAAGGGACTAACGCTTTGTTTTGCAGGAAATGAAGCACGAAGTCCCCAGATTCGGCACGTTGACCAAATTCTCGTCCGCAAATATTTGGTGAAGCTGCCTTCTCTTTTGGAAATCCAGCCTGATCTGGAGGATCGAGAGTTGCCAAAACGCCGAGGGTAATGAAGGAGGACATTTGGCTAGGGCTTATCTACTGCTGGGATTGCGTGATCTGGTGACGCTGTTCGATGGAGCCAAAAATGCTGAGTCTGGGGAAGGTCCTTCTGGGACCAAGTAGTTAGGAGTGTTCTTTCTTTTCCGCTCTGAAATGTAATAAGGCCATTGGCCATTAGTGATGTTTTTATCTTTATGCAATTTTAGTATCGTTTTGGGATTCGTCTTATTTTTATCAATAAAATGAGGCATTTAGCATTATAAGTTCTCTAAATCAACTTGTCGCTAGGCCTACCTCGGGCACAATGAGGCTCCCAAATTAGGACACGATTTATATTCTTGCACTATGCGTTGAAATACTGCAATGTTTTTCTCCTCAGAATCTGCACTAACTTGTTACCTTTTGCTATTTGTACTTTTATTTTTATTCCCCTCCCCAAAGGTTAGTTCGTGCATTCTGGCATCCTCATCCTACTCCACAAGATCTAAGGGCCCTCCACCTCCTCCTCCTCCAAGCTCTATCAAAAGCAAGAACAAAGCAAAGATGGAGAACGTGAACAACATCAGAAAGGACGACTCAACTGAAAGGGTAGAGGTTCCTCAAGGTGATCAGGTATCCAGAGAGAGTGCCGCTCAACTCGAAAAAAAGTTACTGAAGTTTCAAGAAGAACTGGACCAAGTTCGGAACTTGGCAAGTCTGTCATTTACCCTGACAACCCCATACATCAACTTTCCCAATACTCAACACCCCATACCACCACAGAACATCCCAAAACCATAGAAACATCCCACTACTCATTGCAACACACACCTCAACAACACTCCACTCTTCATCCCTAAACCATCAAATGATCATCCCCACCACACTCCCATCTATGTGGAAACTATACCACAATACACTCAACCCATAACAAATACACCAGGGTCTAATGACAAAGACTCTCTCATCAAGAACTTGGCAGCCGAGCTCAAGAAATTGACTAGCCGAGTTTAGGGCATTGAAGGAAGCAAAGGCATTGAAGGGCTGAATTATGAGGATCTTTGCATTCAGCCAGATGTTGAACTCCCGGAGGGGTACAAACCTCCCAAGTTCAAAATGTTTGACGGGTCGGGGGATCCTAGAGTCCATTTGAGAACATATTGTGACAAGCTAGTCGGTGTGGGAAGAGATGAGAAGATCCACATGAAACTCTTCATGAGAAGCTTGAACGGCGATGCGCTTTCTTGGTACATTAGCCAAGATCCCAAAAGGTGGACGAGCCAGGTTGGAATGGCGTCCGATTTCATGGACATGTTCAGGTTCAATACAAAGAATGCACCTGATATCTTCTACATCCAGAACCTGAAGAAGAAACCCGCTGAGACATTCGGCGAGTATGCTACTCGATGGAGATTCGAGGCTGACAAGGTCAGGCCGGCCTTAGAGGAAGAACAAATGAACCGGTTTTTTGTCCGAGCATAGGATCCACAGTACTATGAGAGGTTGATGTTCATAAAGGGCCAAAAATTCTCCGATATTATCAAGCTAGGAGAAAGAATTAAAGAAGGCATTAAGAGCGGAATGTTCACTAACTTTGGGGCACTGCAGGCTACCAAAAAGGCCCTACAATCTGGTGGCACATCAAAGAAAAAGGATGTGAGCGCCGTGATGGTCGCACAAAGAACCAAGTCACCAATAAAATACCAAGCCTACCCAGTACCCCCTCTCACATACCAACCTATTTCCTACTACCAAGCACCTCTGCCTTCTTACCAAATTTCGTCGCTCGCTTACCAACCATCTCCATACCAACCCACTTCACCAAAATATTCCCAACCTGCACCCGTCTACCAAGCCTATAATACTCACTACCAGTCACCTCCTACCCGCCAAAACTTTCCCAGGCCACGCCCTAACTTCGACCGTAGACCTCCCAAGCAATACACCGCCATCGCCGAACTAATCGACCAATTATATGAAAGACTCAAAGTAGCCAGTTACGTCACTCCAATATCTGCCAAAACTCCAGATAATCCTTCCAGTAGGTCAATCCAAATAAAACCTGTGCGTACCATTCCGGCATGAAAGGGAATACCATTGATGAGTGTCGATCTCTGAAAGACAAAATCCAAGATCTGATTGACAGCAAAATCATCGTGGCCAAGGAACCTGCTCCTAATATTCGCAATAATCCTTTGCCTGATCATAAGGGTGGTGATGTGCATATGATCGAAGTAGAAGATGATTGGGACCCCAAAGGGTCAATTGGATTAATTAATGAAGGCAACGAGCCCAAGAAATCGACCGTCATATTGAATCCAATTATAGCCCAGATCCAACCCTCTGGGGATGCTGAAGTAAACGTGTCTGTGCCTCTCAAGTTTGAAGCACTGTCATCTAAAAGGAGCACAGAGCCGATTGAGGTGGATATTAGGGCTCCAAAAGTACCATTCGAAGTTGTGATATTGCCACCCAAAACGAGATTCCCATTCCTGTAGCGATGTCAGCCGTAACGCCATTCCACACATAGGCCATTCCTTGGGATTACACCACCGAGGCAAGGAGAAAGGGAAAAACTAGGTCTGGAGAAGCAATTGAAGCACAGGGTATGACCAGGACTGGCAGAATTTATACTCCAGAGTACTTAGTTGAATCGAGCAAGCAGGCCTCTGGATGCCCTATTAAAACTGGACCTGATGATCTCTACCAAAAGATACACGCAAAAGAATATTCAGTTCCTAACCAATTGAACAAAACACCAGCGCATATCTCCATTCTAGCTCTATTGCAAAGCTCCGAGGCACACAAGAATGGCCTAATAAAGATACTGAGTGAGGTGTATGTACCCAGCAATATAACTGGAGGTGAGATGGAAAACATGGTTGGGCAGGTATTGGAGAGTCATAAGATCACTTTCCACGAGGATGAGTTGCCCCTAGAAGGTTTAGGACACAACAAAGCGTTGCATATCACTGTGCAATGCGAGGACTATTTCATCAACAGAACTTTGATTGACGGAGGATCCAGCCTCAACATTTTTCCATTGGTGACCCTCAGAATATTAGGGAAGAGCCTGCATGAAATCAGGGATGGGGCTATCAACGTCAAAGCCTTTGATGACTCCTAAAGGTCCACTATTGGGGAGATCAGTCTATATTTACAAATGGGGCCAACTTGGTTCGATGTTGATTTTCAAGTGATAGACATCCCAGCATCCTACAACCTGCTACTAGGACAACCCTGGATCCATGCCGCTGGAGCCGTAGCCTCAACTCTGCACCAGGTAGTGAAGTTCGAGTGGAATCACCAAGAGGTGATCATTCATGGTGACGGGAGTAACCCCATATACAGTTGTCAAACCATCCCAGCAATTGAAGAGAGAAGGAAGCTAGGAGGAGAAACTTACCACCAAATTGAGCGAGTCAACGCCATGGACAAAGATAAATTGTGGGATAACAAGATAGAAAGTATCCTGAATTGGAGGGGGTATGAACCCGGCAAAGGGCTCGGCAAGAACCTTCAGGAAATCACCAAGCCTATCAAACTGAAGAAGCATGGCACCATTTTTGGGTTAGGGTATGGATATACTTTGGAAGAATTCCAGAACTGGTCGCCACCATGGAGCAGCCCTTATTATCCGTTGGAGCACCCGATACCCCGCCTGGAACAGACTTTCCAATCGGCCGACATCATATATGGGTCAGAGGAAGATGAAGCATTAGCCGCAATGAAGAATTTGTTCTTGGAAGATGACAACATGGACTGTCACTTCATTCTCGAGGAGGAATGGCAGGAAGCCCCTTCCATACAGGCAGTGAACCGAGGAGAACGCCTCAATAATTGGTCCGTCAGGGTCACCAAGGCTCGGAGAGCTTCGAGGTAGCAAGGCTGAACAAAGCATTATGCATTGTCTTTTACTTTTTCATTAGTTGATTTTCTTTCAGTATTATCTCAAAATTTTGAAAAGAGCCCCGGTGTTCAAAATAATTTTTGGCATTTATCAAAGCATTTCAATTCCTTATTTAAATCTCGCTCTTATTATTTTTCTCTGTCCTTTATTTTTACTTTTACACAGCAATAATATTACTTATCTTGATGAACCGATGAATGTGACATGCGACGAGATAACGCAACAAACGGACATAGATTCAGAAGAGGATGAAATACCAGAAGAGGTTGTTAAAGAGATTGAGGATTTTGAGAATAAACCTAAGTCTAACTTGGATGAAACTGAGGTTGTCAACCTGGGGGATACAGAGAATGTCAAGGAAATGCGCATTAGTGTTCACCTATCACCGTCAGAAAAGAAAGAGTACACAGAGTTCTTAAAAGAGTATGAGGACATATTTTCCCGATCATATAACGATATGACCGGTCTTAGTACATCCATTGTAGCTCATAAATTTCCAACAGATCCGACATGTCCGTCAGTAAAACAGAAGCTTAGAAAGTTCAAGCCGGACATGAGTTTGATAATCAAGGAAGAAGTCACCAAGAAAGTCAAAGCCAAGGTCCTCAGGGTAGTGGAATACCCGACATGGTTAACTAACATTGTGCCAGTGCCAAAGAAGGATGGGAAGGTTAGAATTTGCGTCGACTGCCGGGACCTCAACCGGGCCAGTCCGAAAGACGACTTCCCACTGCCAAACATACACATCCTGATTGACAACTGCGCCAAGCACGAGCTGTAGTCATTTGTCGATTGTTTTGCTGGATATCATCAGATATGGATGGACGAAGAAGATGCGGGAAAAATGACTTTCATTATGCCATGGGGAATGTATTGTTACAAGATGATGCCGTTTGGATTAAAGAATGCTGGGTCCACCTACATAAGGGCCATGACTACTATTTTCCATGACATGATACACAACGAGATCGAGGTGTATGTAGATGATGTCATAATCAAATCCAAGAAAGCTACGGACCATATGGAAGATTTGAGGAAGTTCTTCAACTGATTAAGAAGGTATAACCTGAAATTGAATCCCGCCAAATGTGCATTCGGGGTTCCTGCCGGAAAACTGCTTGGGTTCATCGTAAGTTGACGGGGAATAAAACTCTATCCGTCAAAGGTTAAGGCCATTCAGGAATTGCCACCGCCAAAGAACAAGAAAGAGGTTATGAGTTTCTTGGGAAGACTCAACTACATCGGTTGGTTCATAGACCAGTCCACCGTCGTTTGCGAACCAATATTCAAGATGTTGAAAAAGGACGCAACCACTAAGTGGACTGATGATTGTCAAAAGGCTTTCGACAAAATCAAGGAATACCTGTCAACGCCGCCAGTCCTGGTTTCGCCCGAACCAAGTAGACCGCTATTGCTCTACCTTGCAGTACTGGATGGAGCTTTTGGTTGTGTTTTGGGACAACAAGATGAAATGAGGAGAAAGGAGCAAGCCATCTACTATCTTAGCAAGAAGTTTACCACGTACGAGGCCCGGTATTCCCTGCTAGAACGCACCTGTTATGCTCTGACTTGGGTAGCTCAGAAGTTGAGGCATTATTTCTGTGCCTACACCACTTTTCTCATATCAAGTATGGATCCGCTAAAGTACATCTTTCAGAAGTCCATGCCCATGGGCAAACTGGCCAAATGGAAAATATTGCTGAGTGAGTTTGATATTGTCTAGGTGACCCAAAAAGCGATCAAAGGACAAGCGCCAGCCGATCATCTTGCCGAAAATCCCGTGGGTGGAGATTACGAGCCTCTAAAGACGTATTTTCCTGATGAAGAGGTCTTTTTCATAGGAGAAGACATTGCAGAATCCTATGATGGCTGGAGAATGTTTTTCGACGGAGCAGCAAATTTTAAAGGAGTTGGCATAGGAGCGGTCCTAGTATCATAAATAGGTCAGCATTACCCGATGTCCGCCAAACTCAAATTCCCTTGCACCAACAGCATGGCCGAGTACGAAGCCTGTATCTTAGGGCTTAAACTAGCCATTGACATGAACGTTCAGGAGTTACTAGTAATCGGGGACTCAGATTTGCTCATACATTAGGTCCGAGAGGAATGGGCAACCAAGAACTCCAAAATAATACCATACTTGCATCATGTACAAGAGTTGAGGAAAAGGTTTACAAAGACAGAATTCTGGCATGTCCCCAGAGTTCAGAATGAGTTTGTCGATGCATTGATCACTCTATCATCCATGAATTCAGCATCCAGATAAGAACTTCATTGATTCCATCCCGATAAAAATCCAGGATCAACCTGCCTATTGCGTTCATGTCGAGGAAGAGGTAGACGGGAAACCATGGTTTCATGATATTCAGAAGTATCTAGTAACAGGAGAATATCCAGAACTTGCAAACACCACACAAAAGCACACACTGCAAAGGTTATCTAATCACTTGTTTCACAGTGGAGGAATCTTGTATAGGAGTACTCCCGATTGGGACAACTAAGATGCGTCGAAGCAAACGAGGCATCCAGGTTGTTGGAGGAAGTTCATGCAGGGACTTGTAGTCCGCATATGAATGGTTTTGTCTTAGCCAAGAAAATACTCCGGGCCGGTTATTTCTGGATGACTATAGAGACGGGCTGCATCCAGTATGTTTGGAAATGCCATCATTGCCAAATCCATGCAGACATGATAAAGATACCTCCTAACGAGCTTAATGCAACAAGCTCACCATGGTCGCTCGTCGCTTGGGGAATGGATGTCATTGGACCTATCGAGCCTACCGCATCAAACGGGCATATGTTCATTCTGGTGGAAATTGATTACTTCACCAAATGGGTTAAAGCAGCATCATATAAGGCGGTAACCAAAAAGGTTGTGGCAGATTTTGTCCGCGACCATATAATTTGCCGGTTTGGCATCCCAAAGTCAATCATTACAGATAATGGTTCCAATCTCAATAGTGACCTGATGAAAGCAATGTGTGAGACATTTAGGATCAAGCACAAGAATTCTACAGCTTAACGACCCCAGATGAATGGAGCCGTGGAAGCGGCCAAAAAGAACATTAAGAAGATACTAAGGAAAATGATAGAGAAACACAAGCAGTGGCATGAGAAGCTGTCATTTGCTCTATTGGGATACCATACCACCATCCGCACATCAACTGGGCGACTCATTATATGTTGGTTTATGGTACTGAGGCAGTCATCCTAGTCGAAGTAGAGATTCCTTTCCTAAGAATTATGCAAGAAGCAGAACTTGAAGATGCAGAATGGGTAAAAAGCCGCTACGAGCAAAAGAGACTGAATGCAATTTGTCACGGTCAGCTTTATCAGAATAGAATGGCCAGAGCTTTCAACAAAAGAGTCAGGCCAAGGCAGTCGCGTCAGGGCAGCTAGTACTGAAGAAATTTTTCCGCACCAAGACTGTGACGACCCGACCCGTCGTCTCATGAGTTACCACTCCGTTTTCCCCATTTTATGCTTCTTCATGTTTCGATATCAGTATGTGGTGTGTTAGAGTTAATTTGGATTGGTTTTGATAAGAAATGAGACACTTAGTCTCTTTAAGGAAGGCTTAAGTTGGAAAAGTCAACCGGACGTTGACTTATGACTTATAGGGCTCGGATGTAATTTTCGGTGATTCGGTTAGCTTCGGGGGATGATTAGTGACTTATGAGTGCGATCAGAATTGATTTTGGAGTTCCGGTGTAGAATTAGGCTTGAATTGGCGAAGTTAGTATTTTGGCGAATTCCGGTTGATAGGTGAGATTTTGATCCAAGGGTGGAAATGGAATTCCGAGAGTTTTCGTAGCTTTGTTATGTCATTTTGGACTTGTCTGCAAAATTTTATGTCATTCGGACGTGGTTTGGTTGGGTTTTTGATCAAAAATGGAATTTGGAAGTTCTTGAAATTGTTAGGCTTGAATCCGATGCAAATTTGGTGTTTTAATGTTGTTTTGAGCATTCCGAAGGTTGTAACAAGTTTGAATAATGTTAGGGGATATGTTGGCATGTTTGGTGGAGGTCCCGAGGGCCTCGGGTGTGTTTCGGATCATTTCGGGCTGTTTTGCAATGGCTGAAGCTGGTATTTGGTACTGTTCTTTGCGTTCGCGAGTGTCCCCTCGCGTTCGCGAAGAAGGATTTGGCTTATGGGGTTTATTTCTTCGCGTTCGCGAAGAAAAGGCAATTCTGTTGCGTAGGTCTTACTTTGGAGGCTCGTATCTCTCAATCTACAATGAATTTGGAGATGATTCAAAAACGAAAATTGTTGCTCTTTGAATCTAGTTTCCAGAAACATATTTTAATAGTCATTTGGAGTTGTGTGTCAAAAGTTATGACCATTACACTAGAGGCTGTCCGAGCAAAGTTTGGAACTTTGTTCTTCGCGAACGCGAGAGGAGGACCGCGAATGCGAAGAACAAATCCATGGGCAGCAGAATAAAGTCCAAACCTCATCCCATTTGCCATTTTTGACGATTGGAGCTTGGATAAGGCGATTTTTCGGGAGATTTTTGGAGAGAACAACGGGATAAGTATTCTTAACTCAATTTTGGTTGTATAACTTGAATCTATCACTAGTTTTCGTGTTTAATCCGCGAATTTTGTTGGAAAAGTATAGAAAACCCTCTTGGATAGAATCATGGGCTTGAGGGTCGAAATGTTATGGAAATTGGATAATTTATGTATGGTTAGACTCGTGGCGAAATAAGGAATCCGATGATGTGAATTTTGTAATTTTTCGAGAAGTGGGCCCGGGGCTTGGGTTTTGCTAGTTTCGAGATCTTTGCTATTTTTCGATTGTTTTCGATTGGGTATTGTTTCCTTAGCATATTGTGATGTATTTGCTCTGATTTTGGTTAGATTCGATGCACGTGGAGGCCGATTTGAGGGGCAAAGGCGTCGCGAGCTAGAGATTTCACCGGTTCGAGGTGAGTAATGATTGTAAATGATATCCTGAGGGTTTGAAACCCCGGATTTGCACCCATAGTGCTATATTGAGGTGAGTTGCACGCCGGATAGAGAGCGTGGAGTAGAGCACCGTTGGGGATTGTGACTTGGTTCGTCCCAGTTGTTGATTTTACCGCGTATTTCACTATGACTTAGGCTTATTACCATAATTAGGGCTTATTGCTGACTGTTTGAACTCATTGTGAGCTATCATCACTGTTTTCCTCACTATTTGAAATATTATTTGAATTCAGTCCATTTGAATTACACTATTTCATGAACTCAGCTATATTTTTACTCAACCTTGAGTTTTTAACAAATATCGAACCATTGTTTGAGCTGAGCATTAATGTTTTACTGATGCCCGAGGGGCTTATGATTATTTTTGGATTGATTGAGGCCGAGGTCCATATGTGAGGATATGTTGAGTGATGTGAGGAGGCTTTCAGGCCTCGAGTGTATTGTGAGGAGGCTTTCAGGCCTCGAGTGTATTGTAAGGAGGCTTTCAGGCCTTGAGTGTATTGTGAGAAGGCTTTCAGGCCTCATAGTGATATGCACAGGCTTTCAGGCCTTATTATGATAGCGCTTGGGCTGTAGGAGACCCTGCGGAGTCTACACACCTACAGTGAGCGCGGGTACCCATCTAGAACGGACAAATTTTAGACAGTGGTAACAATGGCACTGTTATACGCATTTTGGTCAGGTAACAATGACTGACGAGTCAGGTAACAATGACTGACCAGTGGTAACAATGGCACTGTAACACGCATTTTTGGTCAGGAAACAATGACTGACCGGTCAGGTAACAATGACTGACCAGCAACATAAATTATGCCCGAGGGGCCGGATCTATTTTTGAGATATTGCCCGAGGGGCGAACTTTGATGCATTTATCTTGCATATTTACTTGTATTTTTACCTGTTATACTGTGGTAATTGTGCCCGCGGGGTGGATTTTCTGTGCTTATCAGCACTGACTGTTCGAAATCATTTTTGTAATTATTGAAAAGATCACTTTCAAAAGAGATTTGAACTTAGCCAAGGTATTTCTAAAGATCTCATAGATTTCACTGTTTTCTCAGAAAATTTTACCCGACTTCTATATAGCATGTTGGTTGCTTTACGTGATTTCTTGCTGCTCAGTTATTATTTACTTTTAATACTCACTGAGTTGGAGTACTCACTTTACTCCCTGCACCTTGCGTGAAGATGCAGGTATTATTCACCCGGTAGCGGATTTGAGCTGGTTGAAGGTATTGCTATTGTAGCTGAGCAAGGTGACCGCCAGCGTTCGCGACACCGGACTCTGTCTTCTGATTCCAAATTTTGTTTGTATATTATTGGCCATGTAGCAGTGTTTGGACTTCTTTAGATGCTCGTGACTTGTGACACCCCGGTCAGGCTGTGTTGGGTTGTAAATATCGTTTATTATTGTCATTTAGTTATATTTATATAATCATTTATGTTTAATAATTTCGAAAGAGGCATTGTTGTTCTGTTGGATGGCCTTGTCCTCACGAGAGGGGCCATCATGACTAGTTAGGGAATTGGGTCATGACAAGTTGGTATCAGAGCCTAGGTTACTAGGTCTTACGAGTTATGAGCAGGTTTAGTATAGTCTCGCGGATCAGAACAGAGACGTTTGTATTTATGCCTGAGAGGCTGCAGAACCTTTAGGAAAACTTCACTTTCTTGGAATTCTTATCGTGCGTACTTGTTTCAGCTTGAGATATAACTCTTGAAATTCCTTCCATACATCTGTATGCGCACGTGAGCGCTCAGCGTCAGATGTGCCTTGATGACTTGTGATTCCCTGATCAAGGGGCGAGATGTGATCTCCGTGAGTTTGATGTTGGGCCAGTCTGAAGGACTTGAGTCTGGATCTTTGCCATGGTTTGAGAACCGAGGTGCTGATTGTGTGAGCAAGTGTTTTGAACTTATATGTTCGGTATTGTCCCTATTAGCCGGAATGGCAGTTGGATATCCATGGGATGAGTATGTTAGTACTGCGAGAAGTATCTATATGACTTGGTAGTGATGAAGACGTCTGCTGGATAATAGATGAACAGTTAAGTGTTCGATTCCTATTGTGATTCGATGTGTAGCCTGAATATGGGCGCGTGAAGAATATTTTTGTGTCTCCTAGTTGGGGAGGGTAGTGCATTACATGTGGCAGCATGAGTTCAGACTCAAGAAGACTAATGACTATGTAACGTATATGATGGTGGAAGGTATACTGAAGTACTAAATTGAGGCGAAGTAGGTGGATTATCTCTTGCAGAGTGTTCTTAAGTGGTATGATCCTTATGTGTATGTTAGAAGATCTCATGTGTAATTGAAGGGTATGTGTTGAAATTTGACAATTCGGGTCGCTTAAGAGAGTGGACTCAACTGATGTAGAGATGGATGCGGGAACTATAGAGGATTACAGTACTAGATGATCCGTGTTTTCACAAACCTGTAAACAATTTGAGTTTAATATCACTATGGTATTGTGGCATCATTAGAGTAGAAGTATTATGGGTTAGTGAGTGTGTCCTGGTATATAGCTTTGAGCCAAGTTGGGGAGGTTGTTGTTGATTAGCTGATCGCACGGTCATGTGCTATGCTGGTTCAGTTTTGAGGTATGCTGGCGGATCAGTCCTGGTTGCAGAAATTGAGCCGAGGATGGCACGAGTGGAGCAAAATTTTGACAAAGGTTATATGGTGCTTCGTAGATGTGTGAAAATAATAGGATGTCTTGAGTTGTCATCGATAAAGAATGCTCAGTGTATGGAGAAGGAAGATATTTGTCTGTATTGGAATGACATCATATCCCGCGATGTCAGAGTGCTAATGAGGCACAGATGGTTATGTCCGTTTGATCAGGTAAATTGCAGTTCGAATATGAAGTAAATGACTCTGGAGAATGATTTTATTGTGTTCAAGATTCTACATATAGCAATCGGGTGTCTTAAGGTTGTGTGCGTGGGTAGAGACTGTGTTTTCATCGGAAAAGGTCAAGACTTATGGTATTTTTATGTTGATTATGGGATCCTATGTATCGGTATCTGGGAAGTCATGGTAACGAATTCAGATTCGCAGGAAGTTCTTCAAGGTAAAGTATTCTAGAATATGGTATTTCTAGGAACATTTGAGAGGGTATTCAGTGGCCTATAGATCTTAGACAGTGTGGTCCTATGTTCGAGTCTCGTGTGGTAAACCTGGGCTAAGGTATTGTGGTGCTACAGCAAGGAGGAATATCAAGTTGATGATGAATCAGAGGGAAAGTTTGATAAATGGAATAGGTTGATAGTAGACTGAGTCGGTATGG
>MU689023.1:6658-22605 GCA_026770625.1 Nicotiana glauca | reverse complement strand
ATCATTAAGAAAATCCCTAGAACAAGGGACTTGCCCATGAAACGCACAGTAATCTCCAATGAAAGCAAAGTTAAGCGAACTGGGTCTCACCCATGAAACGCACAATAATCTCCAATAAAGCAAAGTTAAGCGAACTGGGACTCACATACGAAACGCACAGTAATCTCCAATGAAAGCAAAGTTAAGCGAACTGGGACTCACACACGAAACGCACAGTATTCTCCAGTGAAAGCAAAACGAGCGCACCGGAACTCACCCTGACGCACGCATAAACAATACGGCGCCGTGTAATGTTCTCCACAAATTAACACCTTTACGACCACGGGCCACCGTCAAATGGGTTACAATTCGACCTCACTCGAGTTATGCACTTTTGTCATTAATTAAATAATAATGCTAGTCTTTTAAGGTAATAATAATGATCATAGTACATGTAACATGGTATATATACACGAGTTGAAGAAACAGAATGGAAATGGTGTATGCATGTATTAGAGTAATAAATTAGGCGTAGGCATGTATTAGTATCTGGCTTAACTAAAATCGAAAAAGTTAAGAACCTGAAAAAGAGAAAAAGTAAATACAAGCAAAAGCTTGGGAGAGGGGGTACAGATAAAAGGGCTGCAATTCTGTACAGGCTGCATTATTCTATTTTTATAGTATATGCAGTAAGAGGCAAGACGAAAAGCTACTTGATGTGTAGATCCCTATAAGGAAAAGAAAGATTAACATTAATTTATTATGAGTTGAGACAATTGTAGGTTTTTAATTTAGTTTTAAATTCGATAAGATACGATGTCAAATAAATTGTACAATTGAACCTCTTATTAAACAAATGTCCGTGAAGATATTAAGCATGGACTATTACTTTCTTGTATAAATTTTGCATATGTACTTACAATATCTATGAATGAATTAAAATGGCTAAACTAATGGTACTTATTTAATAAGACTAGCTAGTTATATTTATGATAAACAGATTTAATTTGGAGGAACAAATAAATAAAATAGTTATAAAATTTTGTTATTAAATACTATGGTATAAAAACAAAAAGCAGAGGGGAGCAGTACGAACTCGGTTGTACTCCAATTGACTAGCAGAACCACCTGCCCCTTAGGGGCCTAGACCATTTGAGTAGATTTGCAGACACTTTGCTGCTGCTAGGTGTCCCTCACACTACCTTTTCAATAATGTCAGAATTACCGGACAAAAAACATCAAGTTCTCCTGTGGAGTAGGAGTATATAATTAAACTTTATTCTCAACACAAAAGACTCTCCCTTTTCTTGAATTAATTACTATCTTCATCTGTGTGGTTTTCAAACCCTCCATTAAGTACTACTACTGCTATTTATAGTATGAGGTTTTCAAAACTAATTTTTAGTGATAAAAACATGCAATTCATATATTTTAACGTAATTCTGAATACATAATTTGTATCTACAAATTGTGGGAATATCAGTGTCAAATTTACCAATTTTCGGCAATCATTACTTTTATGGAGTCTACGTTTTTACATTAAAATACAAACTTAGCATAACGAATTAAGTTCATATGAGTACCCAAATAACTCCGGCTAACGTAATTGTTTAGGTCCGAATTTAGTAACCTCGTAACGGATAAGCTAAACAAAGGATGGGTCGACCACGATAAAACGATTGAAGGTCGTCCTCATAAAGATTGACGCCAAAAGCGGGTAGCTGAGGTAGGACACTAACGGTAACTTACGTTCGGAAGTGACATAAAAAATATTCCTTTAGATATTCTTGGAGCGGTACTTTTTAGGATTTTTTGGGAATGCCCCATATAAATAGGAAGAGATATGCAACAAAAAGGGTTCTGCCTTTTTGAGAATTAGAACATATTGTAAAAGTTGAGAGAAGAATATACAAAAGAGTTATCTTATTTATTGATTCAAGCATACGTTGTTTGATCATTGTCCATAAATCTCAAGATCCCATATATAGTTTGACATTTTGTTTTTCCACGTCGTGATCAAAGAAAAGGAACATCCCAATCGAACAATCATTGGGTCATAGTTCCTTTCCATTATAATCCTTGTCATTTCTTACATTTATGATATTACATATTTTGTCAATCAAAGTATATTAAGTTCACTATTTAATGCTCATAAACTCTACTCGTTATACAAGAGTTATATTTTATTTGCTCTAAAATTTATTAAGTTCAACTAAGATTCACTCCCTTTAACTTATCATTAATTGGTTTAGCATTTATTTGCTCAAACAATTTGACGTCGTCTATGGGTATTTTTTTAGTTGAAACTATAGTTCTTTCTAGATCATACAAAAAAAAGCCATCTCTTCTTCGTTTGCAGAAACGAACGATGGCTGGAAAAGGAGATGCATGACTGAAAGCGATAGCAAGTGCCACTACCAACATTTTGAACACCATCAACGAAGATGGCAGGGATAACAACGAGAATGTGACACCAAACTCTACGCCCAGGCGAAGTGCTTTACCCCCTCCCTCACGAAAGCGTGACAGCTTCATACGAAAGGGGAGCCTCCATGTCTACAGCTGAAGAAGCACCACCAGCAGTGAAAAATTACTAGAAGACTGGCTGACAAGCACTCTAAACAATATACTCGACAGACCCGCTCAAAGGGAGAACAGAAACATCGCACAAGAAAATATCGTAACAACCACTGGCGAGCAGCCCGTTCATCAAACATGTAACACTTACTCCATTATTGATGCAGGTAATGTTGCGCTCGTAGCCGTTATAAAGAAAATGGAAGAAATTGAAAACGAAAACAAGGTACTCCTCAGCCAGATGAGGTCGAGTTGGAAGCTTCTCACGCCTCCCCTGGACAACCTGACCTCTGGGTCCTTTACACCGACGGCGCATCCAACGCGTCGGGATCTGGACTGGGACTCGTAGTCGAGGTCCCAACATGAGAAGTTATCCGCCAGTCTATACGGTGCCCCGATATGACTAATAATGAGGTCGAGTATGAGGCCGTGATTGCAGGGTTAAAGCTAGCTCTCAAATATGGAGCACGACGAGTCGTCTTCATATGTGACTCACGACTCGTCGTCAACCAAGTTACAAGGACTTTCCAAATCAAAGATAAAAGGCTACAAAAGTACCAGGCAGAAATTCACAAACTACTGCAAGAATTCGATGAATCTCGACTCGACCAGATACCTCAAGCTGAGAACATTGAGGTGGATGGCCTCGCCAAACTAGCAACAGCCACAAAAATATCACTAAAGAAAACGTGGTCAACCTCCTCCACTCAATAATAGACCAACTCGAGGTACCTTCCATAAATTTGACTTGGGACTGGCGCAACCACATCATGACATATTTGCAGGAGGGAATACTCCCACAAGACAAAAAGAAAGACAAAAAACTTCGAATGCATGCGGCCAGGTACAACATCATAAATCATGACATGAACAAGAGAACGTTCGGGGGGCCCTTGGCGAAATGGCTGGGGCCGAGCCAACCAAGGCTCGTACTCGAAGAAGTACACAAAGGTCATGTTGGTGCCCATACAGGCAATCGAGCCCTCGTTAGATGTCTCATTCAGACAGGATATTACTGGCCCACTATGAAAAAGGAAGCTGCAGATTATGTCAAGAGATGCGAGCAGTGCCAAAAGTATGCGCCTATGATACATCACGCGAGCGAACACCTCCACTCTGTCACTTCGCCATGGCTGTTCATCAAATGGGGAATGGACATCGTCGGACCCTCCCAACAGGTCAAGGTAAGATACGTTTTCTATTGGTTTTAAGTGACTACTTTTCCAAATGGGTGGAAGCAGGTGTGTTCACCCAAATACGCGAACAAGAAGTCATCGCATTCATATGGAGGAACATCATATGCCGCTTCGGCATCCCAAAAGAAATCAGCTGCGATAATGGGCCCTAATTAACCAGGAGAAAGACCATCGAATTCTTCGAAAAATGACGCATCAAGCGAATACTCTCCACGCCATATCATCCCGCTGGTAAAGGTCAAGCCGAATCCTCCAACAAAACAATATTGAATCTCTTAAAGAAAAGGCTCGAGAACGCCAAAGGATTATGGCCGGAGTTGCTACCAGAGGTACTATGGGCCTAATGCACCATGTCGAAAACAAGCACATGCGAAATACCATATTCACTAGTTTACGGGACTGACGCTATAATTACTGTTTATTTGCTCAAACAGTAATCATCTTCTCTTTCTAAATCGAAGTCATAGTCAATCGCACCAATTTCAAATTTTCAAGAGGAACAATATGGTTATGCATTTTTTTTTCTTTCAAAAGTTTCACCTTAAAGTGCATATAGGTAGTAATATTCTAACAAGATATTTGAGGAACAGAACATAATATTCTTAAAAAAAAACAATCCAAATAATCTCTAGCTTATGCATTTCAGTTATCCACAATAACAGACAAAATGACATGGCACTCACACTCCACATGTTCGTTTTCTTAAAAACACAGGCACTAGTGCACAAACTACATTTGGCAAACATTCCTCAGATTACACTCACTGGGGACCACATTTCTCTGCTCACCATTTTTCACGCATATCCTCATGAATTGAAATGGCTAAACTCATGGTTCCTATTAGTAGGACCAGATAAACTTGTTTTGAATAACTAATAAATAAAATATTTACACCCTCCTATCCATCTTAATTAATTTTTTTAGCCTTTTATCTGGTCCACAATATTTAAAATTTTAAGATATTAAGAGAAAATTAATTTCTTTTTTTCAAAGTTGTCTTAGAGTAAAGAAAACCTAAACTATTTGTTATATTTTTAATAAACAAATTAAAGTTAATATAATTATTTTTATTATTTATTAATAATAAAAGGTAAATTTTTTAATATGTATAAAAGCAATCAAAAAAATTAATTAAAGTGAACCAGAGAGTATAAATTTTAGTCAGTAATTAAGTGATAGTCTCTTCAAGTTACAGTAGTGATCACAGATGACACATACACAAGTTCAAAGTTTTAGAAAAGAAATGGATGTTAGGCTTAATATGTGGGTTAACTAAAATCGAAAAGTTAGAACCTGATAAAAAATGGAAAAAGTAAATACAAACAAAAGAGAGGGGGGAAAGGGGTGGGGGTGTTTACAAATAAAAGGCAGAACTGCAATTCATTTGTACAGTAAACGATTCTGCAATATTCTATTTTTATGTATAGGCAGTAAGGAGCAAGACGAAAAGCTGATTTGATTTGTTGATCCATATTTAACATTATTTTATTATGAGTTGTGATTGTAAGTTTTAAAATTGTTTTTAAATTCGATAAGTTATGGGGTAAATAAATTGTACAATCGAATCACTTAAAAGCGAGAATCCTAAATAACCAAATTGATTAATATGATCCGAGCTAATTTAGTTGGATTTGAGTTATAAGACTTAGAAAATTGTTGAATTCCTACCGCCAAAACGGTAGGAAATCACGGATTTCGGATTAAAATTAGTCGGTCGGAAAATAGTTTTAGACCGAATTCGTCGGTGTTTTCCGACCAAAGTAGTCGGATCGACCAAATCGGTCATAATAATTTAAATAAAAAATAAAAATAAATATTTACCAAAAAAATAATTAAAAAATAATTTTTTTAACTTTCCGACAGAATACGTCGGAAACTGTTCACAATTTTTTTTAAATCATTTTCGACCGAATTGGTCGGAAATCTAGGTTTTTCTTTGAAAAAAAAATAATAATTGTCCGACCGTTTTCATCAGAAATCAATCTAAATTTTTTAATAAAAATGAATAGAATTCTGCTCAATTTTAAGGTGCACCACCGGTCAAACAAATACAATACAATGCTGACAACCAATCAACAAATATCTTTGAATGAATTAAAATGGATAAACTAATGGCTCCTATTTAATAAGACTAGTTAGTTATATTTACGATAAACTGGTTTAATTTGGGGGAACAAATAAAAAAATAGTTATAAACTTCTGTCATTAATTAAATAATAATATCACAGTAGATGGTATAAAGACAAAAAGCATAGAGGAGCAATACGCGGTACTCCAATTAACTTGCAGAACCGCTCCATATATGACAAGGATGCTGTATTGTTCCATTTTTTCTCCAGAAAAAGGGCTATACATGCCGGTGAATTATGTAAATTAGGACATATATATCCGTCATTAGTAGTTTGACACAGATACGCCCAATCCGTTCAATACTCGCTCATGCATGCCCTTAATTTAAAGGAACTACTATTTTGTCTTTCTTAAATAATTAATTACCGAACCCAACTAAAATATACTGAACCGATCCGTTAGGACCTAACCCAACCTTATTTCAAAGATATTTTTTGGTATTTTTTTTCTTTGATTGAAAATTGTGTGATAATCATATTTATTTATTTGAGTAATTTGATAATCAATTTTTTTTTATACATCATTTCGGAAAATAATCCTACTAAAAGTAATAATTAATATTTATTTATTATTTTAATAATATAATATTCCGATTAGTTTGTGCTTATTTCAATATCTATTTTTATTTTTCTCACAAGTGTATTTTTCACCGTTACAAATACAAATAATTTCATGTCATTATAACTTAACCTGATGGATCCCTTTTTTTGTTTAGATAAGTGATCATTATATAATTGATTATTAATTTATTGGATTATTTTTTTGCATTATAAATTTGATATGAAATAATTAATAAATTATTAAAATAATGATGCTTCTTCTTCATTTTTATTAATTAGTTATTTCATAACAAATATTATTTCATAGAAAGCACCATTGTTAAAATAGTGGCGCTTCTTTTCCATTTTATTAACTAATTAGTATTTCATAACAAGCACCACTAAGAAAAATAAAAATAGAAGGTAAAATGATTGAAGAAAGCATAAATTAATTCGAATATTATATTATTAAATAATAAATAAATATCAATTAGTATTAATTTTAATAGGATTACTTCCCGAAATGATGTATAAAAAAATTAATTTTTTAAATTACTCAAATAAATAAATATGATTATCACATAGTTTCTCAATCAAACAAAAATAATATATCAAAAAATATCTTTGAAATAAGGGTGGGTCGGGTCCTAAAGGATCTGGTCAGCAGATTTTAGTTAGGCCCGATTATTAATTATCTAAAAAAGAAAAAATAGTGATTCCGTTAAACTAAGGGCATAAATGAACAAGTATTGGACGAATTTAGTATATTTGTCCTAATTCGCATAGTTCACTGACATATATGATCCTTTTTCGTTTTTTCTTTAGTGCTATTCGGGGTTTCGATTTCTTTAACCATAAGAAAACGATTAATGGTACTATTTAGACATTATCTATAAAGAGGTTAGGAAATGTAGGTTTTAAAATTGGGTTTAAATTCTATATGATGATATGCGTGTAAAAAGATCATATAATCGAATCCCTTATTTAATAATTGTTTGGCAAATATATATAGTACTTAGTATTTGGACTTACAACTACCAAATTATTATTGCTTCTAAGCGCACACGCAAGTATACGTGGTCGATAAGTAATATAGGATTGTAAGTACAGATATCGTACCTACAGGGACTTGCGATTAACAATCAACTAAACTAAACCAAACAATTTATCTATTCAAGCGATTTCTAAAGTATGCATATTTAACTAAAATTAATGTAGAGTAACAAATTAATTAAAGAAAACAAGTTGGCGAATTATAGAGACAAATTCAATGTGATTGAATATTCTAGAGCTATGGGTTAGCTAACAATCTAGTTGAGTTTTTCACTTAAATTATCTAATTAATTTATCTAGTTTATTGGTTGATATGGTTAATATTGCTTGTAGCCTTCTCCCGAAGTACAACTCGCCTATTCAAGCTAACCTAACGCCTATATTCCTATGGAATTAGGATTAACAAAAACGCATTTATAATTTTCATATAATAACCAAGTAAGGCGATTAGGTATATTCCTATCCTAATCTCAAATCTGCTCTCCCTAAGAGTTAAAATCTTGTTCTACTCTCCTGAGTTCAATCCTAGATTCGTAAATAGTATTCAATTGGTGATCAAGCAATCAAATAATTAAACGCAATATTGAATAAATAAACCAATATGATAAAATAATAAAAATAATTCATGCTTCAAACTACAACGTTCATGTAGCACCAAAAACTCTAGAACAAATAAACTATGAAATTAAAGGAAGAGAAGAGAAGAAAAACTAGTTAGAAGCATCCTCCAAGCGTTGTGTGTGGTTCCTCCATGTGAAACTCCCTTCAAAATATGTTAAATATCCTCCAAATTAGATTTAGGACCCCTTTTATACGGTTTGAAATCGTGTAGGGCCGAAATAACCATGTCCCGAACGAAATAGGTAAACCCTTGCAGCACAGCGTCCAGGCCAGCGCTAAGCGCTGGTCCTGGCGCTGAAAACAGAAACATGTTCACGTTTTCAATTCCTTCCTTGAAGCATTAAATTTTTGTTTGCCTTCTTTAATTCCTTTGTTTTCTTTGTCTTTCATCTTGGGGGACAAAGACCAAAAGCGCCCCCCCCCCCCCCCCCCTCCTTGTCTTCTTTTTTTATATTTTTTTCTTTCGTATTTTATTTAATTTTGCTCCAAATCTCTTAATCTTCATACCGCTTTATTCTTATACAGTTAAAATATAATATTAAGTACAAAATAATATAATTTATACTCAAAAAACTATTAAAAAGCACTAGAATATGAGACAATAATGTTAAATATATGCACTTTTGCCCGACATCAATTATGATGGGAAATAATGAATGCTTAATGTAATTGGACATAAACATTTTATTTGGAAGTTCATTTTCATAGAAAAAAAGAAGAAGAATAAGATCAACTTGTAGCTAGACTCAAACAAAGAATTTGAAACCTATTAATTTGAAATTACAACAACAACAACAATATTTAACCAAAAAGTGCTAAATTTTTTGTTAAACCAATTAATGATAAAGTAAAGGATAAATCTTAGTCAAGGATAATTAACTCTAGATCTAAGCACATTGAATAAGAGAATAAGATATAATCAAGCTTATAGACTTTATAAGATATCAAACATAAATGATAAGCTTACATTTTTGACATATTATCCCATGATGTAGCGATTAAGACAAAAAAAATGGAATGCTATCGATGATGACGAGGTCTAATTTTATTGATTCACAAATATGATTATAGAGATTTGTCTTCCCTATCTAAACCCTTCATGATTTTCTTCTCTTCTTCTCCTTCTGAGAGAGGAAAAAGGCCCCCTCTCTTGTCTTCTAACCTCCTATATATATTGTCAATATTCCGTTTTGTCCATCGTTCCTTAACCAGAGTGCCTTCATCCCTTGACTGTATCTCATGTCGTCTCCTCAGCTATCATGACATTTTTTTGCCATACAGACCTTTTGATGACTCGATCTCGGCAATGGCAGAGGTACTCATTGTTATTACATCTTGTGGGTACGACCACGGCTTAGTTAACCTCTTACCATTTTTGTTAGTGCTAATCTACGTATGGTTAGATTTTGACCCATACAATTATTCCCTACTCCCGTTGGGGAGCTCGATGGGCGGACCCTGTTGATTCCAAAATGGAAAAATCTGAATGCTCTATGCGAGAGGAGAGAATCTCATGGTGAGGAAGTGACGTGATACTTCGAGGATCGCGTCGGACTGTTACGTCAGTTCAAGATTGGATTGTCACGTCAGTTCAGGGAGTCATTAATACTCTCCAGCATCATTATGGCGCATGTTTTCCAGGTATTGTATCGTTTCCTGTGCGCTTTTCATTTTCTAACTGGCGGCTCTTGGTTTTCCCGCTTAGGGCATTTATATCCCTATAAATAAAGGGGGGAGCTCCTTATTTGAGTGTTACATTTTTCAATTTCTTAAGAGAGAATTTCACAAGTCTTCTCCTCTTTCCTTAGTATCTCATATCTCTTCTTCCTCTAGGATTCCATTGTCCTTTTCATTCATCATCTTCGCTTCTTTCGATCAAAGAAACAAATGGCTAGTACTTCTTCCACTTTGATAAAGTTGTAGCTGCTCCGGTGCCGAAAAACGACGTACCCTTACTCGAAGAGGTAGTGGAAGTGGTGGAAGATGAGTGGTTTCTGACAATGGATGAGATAGTTCTCCACTCAGGGAAGGCGAGGACCGATTTTAACAACCTTGCCGGAGACGAACTGAAGCACGTTCCTTCCACAATGGATACTGTGGTGATCACATCGTTCAAATCCAAGTAGGGGATCCCCGATCAAATTGAAATGGTGCCCACGGATAAGGATATAGTGCACCTACATCGCCCAGGCTACTGCGCATTTTACGTGTATCCCTTTATTATCAGGTACACCCTTCCTTTTCATTCCTTGTTGGTTGATTTCTGTCGTTTTTATGAGGTGCACCCGGCTCAGCTCTATTTGTACGTGTATAAGCTTTTTCTCATGCTCATCAAGTACGTAGAAGTGGCCGGCCGAGGAGTTTCTGTAAGGAGCATGCTCCACCTCTTCGCCCCCTATTTTCTTCGGGGTATGATTATTCATATGCGCTATCGAGGAACCAAAATTTTGGTGGTGAAGATGGATGGCAAGACTAAACTTTGCTTCTGGGAAAATTACTTCAATGTTCGGATAGAGCACATTGTATCAAACCTGGCGAGGTTTGTTGAGATGTGGAATTTCGCCCGTAAGTTCCTCTTTCCGTTTACTTCGTGTAATTTTCCTTAAAATGGTCATCAGTCGTATCCCTTTAACGACTTCGCTGAGGATTTGCTTTTGCTTTTGTAGCCGAGAGATTACCTCCCCCTCTAGTTTCCCATATGAATGGGTGAGCGCAATTATCCCCACACAGTGGGGATCCGTAAGTGGTCATCTTTTCAGGAGAAGTTTGGGCGCAAGCCACTTATTAGTGAGTTTCGTCGATCGGCACTCCCTACCCGACCCGCACCAAGAGCTTCTGCAGGCGAGGGCATAGAGGGTCTGGTCGCTCTTCGAACCACACCCCCGGCAAAAGACGTACATTTAGAGGACGCTCCCCAATTGGAGACTCCGGTTCCCGCAGTCCATTTAACGGGTGAGTCCTCTCGCGTCGGTTGTGGAGAGACCCCATCGAAGAGGCAAAGGGTGGTGTTTGAAGAGGCTTCTTTAACCTAAATACATTTAGAGGGCGACCTTATTTCGACGACACCTAAGACCGGCGATGGTGCCAATTTGGATGTGGCGGCGATTCCCGTAGTGAGCATTTAAGAGGCTATTGCAACGGAGGGACATAGCTCTGAGGCTGATGTTGTTGTTCCGAGCAGGCCATGGTCATCTCAGCCGAACCGCACCCCGACTTTGGCCAGTGATAGGGGAAAGGGCGTCGTGGTTGAGGTTTATGAATCCAAATCTGGTATCGATCCTGAGGACATCAGGATGTTCAAAGAGGGATTTACCTGAACTGTGGTAAGGGCGGAAGGCCCTTCCCGTATACTTGAAATTCTGACGGATCTCAAACTTTTACAAGATACGGTGGACTTGGTGCCACAATTTGATCTTTTGTTCTCCTCCACTAAAAGCGAATCCCTTCAGGAAGTCAGCGATTCTGGGCTGTCACGCGGCGTGGCCGCGATGGCGTTAAGGGTGAGTCCTCCTTTGATTAATTTTTTTGGTTTTGTGACATGCGTTATTACACTGACTTGTTCTGTCCTTTTTTCTTTTTTATACACTTATATGATGGAGATCAAGAGTGCTTGTATGATTGAGACAGTATCACAACAGGTGCTATAAAATGCACGAGCAACTAAGAACGGACGCTAACATCTAGTCCATTAAGGAGGAATTGGAGAAAAGATATGAGGAGCTGATGTTGTCTATCCGCAGATGTAACGAGCTTGAGGGGCTACTTCATGCCAAGGACAAGGAGCTCGAGGCAGCCAAAGGGTTGCCGCGGAATGCAAAGACCTTCAGGCAAAGGTCCTATCTTGACGAGCTGAACTTGAGCAAGGCCACACTAGAGTCGATACTCTTAGTGCAGAATGGGCAGAGAAGGTGAATGAGCTGGAAGGGAAAGTGGTTGAGTTGGAGAAAGCCGAGGGTGCTCGAGTGTCAGCTTTAGCGAGGGCGGCAGAACTAGAAGGCACTATTCACATCCTTAAATCCGAGCAGGAATCTAAGAGGGCGACAACCACGCTGAGGGAGGTATGGCTCGAGGAGCGGATTGGTGAAATTGATCGGGATGCTTAGAGCATGGTAGACGAGTTGCGTCTCTTGAAGTTGAGAAGGAGCAGTTATTGGCTCAAGCTCCCCCTGAAAAGTCTGCATCGGCTATTGTTCTGCACTGCCTGTTTGAGCTATGGGTCCATAATGAGACCCAACGTGATATATACAAGGGTTTGTGTGAGGCGGGGATCGTTCATGATGCCGCCTTTGAAGATGCTTGGCGAAAGCATGCGAGGCTCGTACTGCCTGCGATTACGACTCGACGACACTGGAGGCTGGTGGGTGAGTTAATTTTGACGACGGACTTCCTTCTAATGATGATGATGCTGGGAGAACGGTGGTGGGGATGACGCCAAGTGAAACGATTTTGCAACTTTTGTACTTAGTTTTTTTTTTTTTGTTCTTTAGTTGTGTATTTTCATCTTTTTCTTGAGGGGCTGTTTTGGCTTTTTGTAAGGTGCGGCTTTTGCGCACGTATATTTGAATAAAATAGTTGTTTCGCTTGTGTTTGTGTATTTTTTGGCTTTCTTTTTCTCTCTCCCATTTCTTTATTTTTTTATTTTTCTTTAGGAGAAGATCTTCAGATTTCTCTGCGAGGGGTCCCTGAACTTTTAATTGGGAGCTCAAATGATGGCGAATCTAGTTTGCTTGATCCGAGCAAAGTCGGATTTCGTTGTGTAAGTTCAAATAAAGTCACTTCGGACTTGAAAGTTCGGACGAGGTTAACTTCTGATTTTCCAACTTGGGTGGTCCAACCTTGATTTGTATATTCGAGCGAGGTCGAACTCAGAATTGTCAACTTGGGCGAAATCAATCTTGACTTGCATATTCGAACGAGGTCGAACTCAGAATTGCCAACTTAGGCGAAGTCAATCTTGACTCGCATATTCGAGCGAGGTCGAACTCAAAAGTGCCAACTTGGGCAAAGTCAATCTTGACTTGTATATTCGAATGTGGTCGAATTTAGTCTTGCTAACTTGGGCGAAGTGAATCTTGACTTGTATATTCGAACGTAGTTAAATTTAGTGATGGAAGGGGGTGAGCTCGCGTGAGATCGAACTATTCCCCACTATGAGTCTGACGGGGTCAAGCTTTGATTTGTTAATTCGGGTGGGCGAATTTTTACTTCAACTTGGTAATGGTCAATGGCCGTAAATGTGCTAATCCGAGCGAGGTCAAAATTGTAACCCCTTGTGAATTTGAGCGAGATCGAAATTTCTTTTTCGTTAGGCGATGGCCGACCGTAAGGGTGTTAATTTGAGAGAGGTCAAAATTGTAACCTGTTGTAAATATGAGCAAGATCGAACTTTCCTTTCGCTTGGCGATGGCCGATGGTCGTAAGGGTGTTAATTCGAGCGAGGTCAAAATTGTAACCCGTTATAAATTCGAGCGAGGTCAAATTTTCTTTTTTGTTAGGCGACGGCCAATGGACGTAAGGGTGTGTTAATTCGAGCGTGGTCAAAATTGTAACCCGTTGTAAATTCGAGCGAGATCGAACTTTACTTTCGCTTGGTGATGGTCGATGGCCGTAAGGGTTTTAATTCAAGCGATGTCAAAATCGTAACCTGTTGTATTACTTTTATTGGAGAATATTGCTCGTTGTCGTATTGTTTAATGGTGCGTAAGTGTGAGTCCAGACTTGCTTAATTTTGCATTCGTTGGAGATTATCGTGCATCAGGGTGAGTCCCGGTCCGTTCAACTTACCTTTTATTGGAGAATATTGCGTGTTTCATGGGCCCATCGCCCAGTCCCCGATTTCCGGAGATTGTTTCTGAATAATGTCGTCTTGTCCTGAGCTGTGTCAATCGTTTGTAGCATGTCATGACCTAGAGGGATTTGCTCGGTCTATGCTTGCGAGATGGTATGGTACGGAACATTTTCCTGGTATGTTTGGTGGCGATTCACTTCTTGTGAGAATGCTCGTGTTCATGTTCTAAACCAAAAAGAGAGTGTGACAAGTTAAACCCAAACGAAATTGCATGTTACCTTGGGCTGGTAAGTCAGTGAAAAGGGAAAAGGCATTGTAGGGTCTCTCGCTTCGCCCCGTGCTTGATGGCGGTTTCAGATTTGGTAGTTATATTTGGCTTCATCGTTAGTTGTGCGTCGGCTACTCATGGGTTTGACCTACCTTGCCCATTGGGATATCAGGATTGTGTCCCAATCTGATCTAGTCCGATATGCGCAAACAACAAGGGAACATGTCATACTTTGTTCATAAATCACATAGTGTGTGGGTACGAAGATAAGGCGGGATATGCCCGTTATTTCACAGAATCCCACAGTAGGCCATCATATCTCCCTAAGAGGTGGGGCTACGGGCCGGTATGTAAGGCGTGCGTCAAATGGGATTGCGGTCATGCTGAGTGCGTTGTGACCGTGACCCTACTTTAAACATGCCTATGGCGTGCCAAACACATCGCTGTAGATGAGGCGTGGGTTTTGCATAGGCATCTAACATAATTTCGACTTCAAGCAGAGATCTGACCTAGATTGGTTCGGTTATCTTAAAAGCTTATTTATCACTTTTTCGATTTGGTGTTTGCACTGAGATGGTGAGTCTATGATAGCCTGGAAGTGATACTTAACTGGTTTTAGATCTAAAGGAAACTAAAAGTTTGGCTAAGAAATCCCCACTGACAGCGCCATATTGTTTGACCAAAAAGTGATAAACCTTTTGTTAAACTAATTAATGATGAAGTAAAGGCTTAACCGAGGATAATTAACTCTAGATCAAAGCACATTGTATAAGAGAATAAGATATAATCAAGCTTATAGACTTTATAAGATATCAAACATAAATAACAGGCTTACATTTTTGACATATTATCTCATGATGCAGCGATTAAGAAAAAAAAAGATGGAATGCCATAGATGATGACGAGATCTAACTTTATTGATTCACAAATATGATTAAAGAGATTTGTCTTCCCTATCTAAACCCTTCATGATTTTCTTCTCTTCTTCTCGTTCTGAGAGAGGAAAACTTGTCTTCCCGCCTCCTCTATATATTATCAATATTCTCTTTTGTCCATCGGTCCTTAACCTGAGTGTCTTCATCCCTTGACAGTATCTCATGTCGTCTCCCTCAACTACCATGATATTTTCTTCACCATACAAACTTTTTGATGACTCGATCTCGGCAGTGGCTGAGGTACTCGATGTTATTACATCTTGTGGGTACGACCACGACTTAGTTAACCTCTTACCATTCCTGTTAGCGCTAATCAACGTGTGGTTAGATTTTGACCCATACAAACAACAACATACCTAGTACAATTTTACAAATGAGGTCTAGGAAGGTAGTGTGTACGCAAATCTTATCCCGATCGATTAATTTGACATTAAACTTGTAAAAGTATTGAACCAATCAAATTAATTTATTTGGGTTTGGATTATGATTTTTTAAATTTGAAAAACAATTTTTTTGGACCGAAATTCCAAAATCCAATCCAAGGCGCATGGTACCCTATTCTCAAAATTAAAATTTGGGACGTGGGAAAGAATAACTAGCATAGCATAAATTACAAAGCCAAAAGAAGAGTTGTAAAACAACAAAAATAAAAAAATATAAGTATATATAAAGGACAGTAGGAAAGTTGCCTTAGTGACAGAGAATAGAGTAATAGCTTTCCGTTGCAGCGTCTTCGTCTTTACCGAGTTCTCAAACATGTCTGCCTTCGGTCGAATCATGTCAACCAGTTTCCGAGTTTCAATTCCTAACGCACTGAGGCGGCATTTCCCATCAGCCAACCAACCACTCCTTCCCACCACC
>MU689022.1:47067-61679 GCA_026770625.1 Nicotiana glauca | reverse complement strand
GTTTAGCTTGTACAACTAGAGTCGGCAGAGATGTTCTTGTTGGGTTTTACCGTGGTTTGAAGATGAGTATATTTCTTATGGGTATTCGAAGCATGAAGTGTGTAATGATTTTTCTTCTAAATGGGTTGTGTGGTTCAGTTGTGAGTGTTATATGGTCGGGCTTGCCTAGCATTTGATATTGCGCACCATCACGATCGGAATTGGGGTCGTGACAAGGTACAATATTGTCTTTGGCATATGCTGTGGTTGATTCGGAAAACGACGCATCATGGAAGTGATTTTTTGAGCAATTCAAGCAAGCATATGGTGAAAGAACTTCAATATGTGTTGTTTCAGATAGGAATGAGAGTATCCTGAAGGCAATATCAATTGTCTATCCGGGCATGCCACACTACTCTTGCGTGTGGCATATTTGGACAAATATAAGGGCAAAATTCAAGAAGAGTCATCTGCAATTAAATGAATTGTACTTTGCTATAGCAGGGTCATACACTCTGGATGAATTTAATGAAAGGATGTTGAAGATTGAAGAGATAGACCAGCGTGTTAAATCTTACCTCTATGATATTGGCTATCATAGATGGTCAAGAGTACATGCAACGGTGAATAGAACTTGGACTATGACATCAAACATTGTAGAGTCGTTGAATGCTGTAACAAAATATGCAAGAGAGCTGCCAATATTTGACCTATTAGAGTATATGAGGACACTTCTTGAACATTAGATGAAAGAGAAGTTATCGAAGGCAAATGGTACTTTCACATACCTTGGGTACAAATTCAACAAAGAATTGAAGAAAAACAGTACATTATCTCAGAAACTTAGGGTAAGATCTGTTTATTTGGTGCAGAAAAATAATATTTTAATATACAATATTTTCAGATTGTAGATAAACTGTAGATAAATTGTAGTTAATTTGTAGATTGTAGATAATTTTTAGATAATCTATTTTTATGATTGTAAATATTTTTCTTTATGTTTGTTATGTAATTGTAGGTGAGGGCTTCAACAGATCATATCCATACTGTGATAGATGGTGTGAAGCGGTACATTGTGTGTCTTGAAAGCAAGAAATGTACTTGTGGCCAGTTCCAACTTGATGAACTTCCATGTGCGCATGCTTTGGCAGCTTTAAGTGACAAGAATGAAGGATATGAAAACTATTGCTCTCCGTATTACACAAGGGAGAGCCTACTGCGTACATATGAAATACCACTAAATCCCCTTCCAGATGAAAGCAAATGGAATGTGCCACAACATATATCTGATGAAGTAGTAAATCCACCTACGGGAGAGAAAAAACAGCCAGGAAGACCTCAAAAGAAAAGATACAAAACATATGGTGAACTAAAATCAAAGAAGTACAAGGTGTCATATGGAAACTGTGGAGGTGAAGGACATAACAAAAGATCTTGCAAGAATGCACCCAAAAAAAATAAATATCATGTAGTTAGAATAGTATTTCAAAATAATTGTTAGTGTGTTCAAGTTAACAGAATTTTGTGTGTAATCGTTCAAGTTTTTAAAGATCATAATGTAGTTAACTTCAATTTATTTCTGTGTTCATTAACATGTTTTTCTGTATTGTGTCAAGCATCTACCTCCACTTTTTATATTATGTACATAATAATTAATATTTATATCTACAATATAACTACAAGTTTAAAAAAATTAATTTAACTTGAACTGGCAGTTATATAAAGAAATTAAATACAACTGGAGGTAAATTCCTATAAATTATATACATATTCAACTATAAAATTATATACAATCTCAACATTTAGTATTTCCAGATTGTAGATAATTTAAAGTTTTTTTTGTAGATAATTTATATTCTGATAACATAATAACTACGTTTAAGATAATGAAGAACACGTGTTGTAAATATTAAATAACTGTAGATAAAACCACCAAGTTATTTTCAATTGAACTACTAAACTGGCTAAAAATTAACAAAACAAAAGCTCTGCTACAATAAAAACACAAAGGAATTGGTCAGAAAGTTTTGTACTATACTTATCCTACAAACTAGCATAAACTAAATTACATATAAATGACACTATTTCTTCATTCTCTGTACTCTTGTTTTCTCATTCAATGCAGGTGCACCCTTTCTCCTTGCTAGTCTGCCTGTAACCTCACTTTCACTGATTGACCCATCTTTTTGCTTCTTTGTAGCATAGTCCCATAGGAGCGCTCCATAGCGTCTACGATGTTGGTCAATATCAGAAAGGTTTTCTGCGGGAATTGACAAATCTCCAAGGCTAACGTACTCAGCAAATGCAGCAACAAATACATCACAATCGCTGCAGAATACAAAATTTAAAAAATATTTACCAAATGATTAGAAATAAGAAAAGAATGAAATGCATAGAAAGAGAGAATAAATTTTTTACAGCGACCCTTCTTTTTGCCGTGGAATCTCTCCAACGAGCCACTAAATGTTAAGAGGGTCGGTAACTGATTTTTCGATGTATGCCTTTGTAGACTTGAAGTTAATGTCTTTACGCTTCCCATAGATACTAGTGCATGACAAATACAAAGGAATAATAACAGAAAACTTATCGACACAGGATTCAACAACTTGATGGTTGTGTGAAGAGACCATAGAATCATACGCATAAAATTGCCTGCCTGCAATGTCGAAAACAACCAACACCCAATAAAATATTTCTAAAATATTGACGGGCATGGTCACATAGTCAACTTCATCCCATGCAACATTGGCAAGTAGTCTATACCCCAAAATATATTCTGCAATAACATCTTGGGGTTTAATAACAGAATACTTCTTTTCTGAGGTGAATTTATGAACTTTTTATAAATTTGTTCTATCCTAGTCTTGAACACACAATCCGTTGTGGTAAATCTGGTCGTGTTATTGGGGCCATACTTGCCTCTTTTCCTTAAGTAATACATTAAAACATTAATGTGCCACAACCAAAAATAGTTGGCATATAAACAACAAGTCAACTTCAAATAATCTACACAAAACTACATTATAACTACAAAACAGAAACAAAAAATCTACAATGACGTCTAAGAACAGTTCTACAATTTAAACTACAAAAAAATATTTAGAATTATGTCTATATCATATCTATAATTTATACTACAAGTCATCTTCATATATTATAGATATCTATAACATAAATACAATTAAACTACAAAACAGAAGACAAAATATCTACAAATCATATATGGAAATAGACTCCTTGATACTTACCGAGTCATTGAGGATTTGACCGGGGTGAGCCAGGAAAAAGAACCATTCCTTCTTATCAACCTTTTCCGCTCCAAGGTCTAACCAAGGATTAATTTGGTTATCCTTTATGGAAAATGGAGCCTTCCTCCTGTGACAACAAATAAATGACAATTTTTTTAAATATTGAATTAGATATGTAAAAGAAAAATGCTGAAATGCAAGTGTCAAATTATGCATTCATACCTCTGTGAACCTTTATCACTAGAGTGGTATAACCACTTGCTGAAGTTCTCTAAAACATCCGAATCTACATTTTCACCAATAACAGTAGTAAAATGGTGCTTGAGGTAGAAAATTTTAGGTCCAACCGAGTTGCTGCCCCAAGAACTGTATAGAGGGATAAATGGTGATCGGACATGCTTTCCCGGATACCTTGTTCTCCCCGGATGCATATGTGTTGCATCATCTTATATGGACTCTCCAAACTTAACCAACTAGGATAACTTGTCAGGCAACTCAAAATCATCTAGTGTGACCCCATTCTTCTCAACTCCTAATCCTTCTGAATCACCTAGATCCACATACTCTACATCTACACCTTCATTGTCATCTTCCTCGATGACCTACTCGGTCTGAGCTGCTACTGTTACTCTGTGAATTGGGGACTGTGCATTGATATCTTCTATCACTGTAACACAATTCATATATTACTTAACAAGAATGTTGAAATTTATAAACAACAAGAAAATATCTCTGAATAACAGTATAATACATGTTTTGTCTTCATCAACTGCAACTTGAAAATGTGTATATAAATCACCATGTGATGGAAGATTTTCTTGACCAACTGCACCTTTAACATGTTCTATTTTATAATTAAAAATGGTAAATAATACTGGATAATGGTGGCTTGAAAGTTGTAGCATATAAACTATCAAAATTGTAGATAATTTGTGGATAAGTGTAGATATGTTGTATATTCACTGATACAAATTGTAGATACTTTGTAGGTATTTTGTAGATACATGTTTTGGTGGCGCAGGCCTGCACTTGTTCCCCAATATTGAACTGAAAATGCTCATTGTTCAATTCTTTTTGTTGGTCATTGTTTTTTATTGAACTTCCAGCAAACTGAATGTTTTATATTAGTTTGTATATATTTTTTCGTATGTCTAAATTGTTTTGCTATAAAAATAAAAGTCAGATCTTACCTTTGCATCATCTTGCACATTTCTACTGTTTATCATTTGCAAAACAGTCTGCATAGACTTATGTATAAACACTCGAAGTCTATCGAGTTTTACAAAGATAACTTTCCTAAAATTTTCAAACTTTCCATTAACCTACAAGTTACAATATAGTAAGTTGTTAAATTCATAATATGTCCTAACATACAATGCAAAAACATATGCAATTATATAAAGATATATTTCAGAATTACAATTTTGTAGATATTTGGTAGACAGTTTATGAAATGTAGATATACTGTAGATATATTGTAGTCTATATGTATTACCTGCTCAATTCCTTTTTCTAATTTGGTGATCTTCTCAGCAATAGACTCCTTGTCCTCTTCTCTGTCTGTTTGTTTGGGTTCCAACGTAGGAGGATCAACATTGGAAAACTCAAATATTTGTTCACCTTCTTGAACTTTGTACTCAATTTTGTTGGGCAAAAGCAGCACTGCAATCTCTTCTCCAGATATAACTATGTTGGTAAACTGAATGAGGAAAAATAAATTAGTTTGATCAAGGCAGAAAATATAGAATAATTGTAGATATTTTGAAGTTAATTGTATAATCATAAAAAAGGAAACTTTACCTTTATCCACTCAGGCTTTATCATCTTCTCTTCAAAGGCAGCTAACCAAATCTGCCCCTTACTAGCTGATCATCTTAGTATGCGAGGTATTGAGTTAGAACACCTCGTAGCTAGATCAGTGCTGATAGTAGAGCAACACTCATAAAGCCACACTTGCAATGCTAGTGAGCATCCCCGTATGAGATAAGAATGCACATACGAATTTAGTCTGTGCCTAACAGATTCATCATCTGGGTGAAAGATTTAATACCCCATGGGTATGACTCATAATGCCTAGATTCTACCAAATAGAACCTAAAGCGATCTACAAAAGAAACATGATCTTTGTCTGAAGGACAAATGAAAAATTCTAAAAGATAAAGGATGCACAACTTTACCGCATCTTCATCGTTTACCCAGGATCTAGTGGTTACTATCTGTTTCAAATAAGACTTCTCCACTCTTAATTTGTTAGGAAAATAACTGCTCATTATTTTGCTAACATAAGTGGGAGTATAACCATAATCAGTAACCTGGGTAACACATATTAGACCAGTAATTAATGCAAACTCACGCAATCTAAAATTTAATATTTCACCCTTTAACTGTACAGAAAAATATGACTACTTCATAGAGGTAATAATATTTTCTGGACAAGGTTTTATATAGAGTAGGGGACATATTCATTTTTGGAAGGGAAAAGGAAGAGGATGACTTCATCAGAAGATGAATGGCTTGGTTTTACATGCATATGGTGCGAAGAGACAGTAAGTATCCAAAACACGTCTTTTTGAAAAGATTCAGCCCATTTGAGGATAGAAGCTCTTTAATCTGGCTAGGAATACTAGGATCACACAAAGTGTGGAATCTAAGCACCCCATAATTAACATTATGTGGGGCATAAAACTGTCCATTCTGCACAAATAATAAATTAATTCACATTAATATAATGCATAAAAAGGATAAGTTTATTTATATTTTATCTATAACATAACTACAAATGATCACATAATATCTACAATTTAAAGTATTTTCTACAAAAAGGCAACAACAAAAGATAACTACAATTCTGCTTCAAATAGTATAAGTTACCTAACAGTATAACTACAAAATTCTAAAACTATAAAAGCAGAACATCACAACTACAAATAATCTTCAAAATTAAGATAATTAATCTATACTTGTCTAAAACACGTATAACACAAATTTTACCATCCTAAACTGAACTAAAAAAATTAGAAACGAAACTAATAAATGTTTATCTTCGCCAATGATTGGTTCCGAACAATTTTAGGGTATTTTTTTGAATGTTTCTTCATTTTTAGATTTTTAGAACCAGGAGACACCTTTGATTTCTTTCCTGTTCGAAGATTAGGGGACCTCTTCTACAAAGTTCTCGTCTACAGAAATCTCTTTTCCTTTTCGTTTGACTTGTTTGACTGGTGTAGAAGTTTCTCCAGCATCTACATCATATTTTTGTTTGGTTCTCATCTCGGCTCTGATTTTTCGGGGAGAGGAACTATGGGTAGTCTCTGCAATTGCATGTGGATATTTGCCTTGCTTTTTGGGTGATTTTGGGGATAACACACCCAAATCAAATGAGGGTATATCAGCTACTGCTGATTTTGTAGGACTTTGTTTCGAAGCTTTGTTGTTCTTCATTGATGAACTTCAACTGGAGTAAAATAGGGAACCAACTTTGTTGAAGGGTTTCTTCAATTTTTTGTGAATTTAGAGGGAGATTGAGTGGTTTCAGAAGATGAAAAATGGTAAAAAGAACGTAGGTATGGGTAAAACATGGGTGGGGCTGAGGGGTTAGGAGAGAGAAACGTGGGATGAGTGGAGATACTGTGATATATGGAAATCCTTTAATTAAGGAGTAAGAAATGTCTCATTAATTATACCCTTAATTAATTATGATATAGAATTGATAATTTGGTATACTAAATGTAATTAAGTCAAACCTTAAACATTGAGGATAATAAGATTCCTATGTGGCATAGAAATGTAAAAATTCCTTTATTCAAGTACATGAATAAAATTTTAAAGCCCATACTTCGTGCATAAAGGAATGAATTGGTAAAGCCCTTTATATACAAAAATTTAATGAGGCAACGAAGCCCTTTATAGAGTGGTTAGAACCGAGGTCAATGTCCTTACCAACATGGAATTCATATATATATGATTTTGAACTTCAAGAATAGGTAGGACATTATAGCTAAACGTTGAACCTTGTTGGTTTTAGAATTCCATACAAATTCTTATTACAAAGAGGTTTTAATATTACAACTTTGTCCAACTTGTTAATGAAATAATGAATGTATTAAAGGGTATAAAAGTCGATCAATATTACAGGAATATTTTGGTCGTTTAACATTTAGCATGGAACAATCGTGCTTTTATAATAATATAGATATAGATATAGATTATCATCACTGTATTCATGAATACATGGCGTGAATACATATGAATACATGCACATACAGCTGGACTGCCTTAATTTTAAGCGTTTTTTACTGAATACATGCATGTACAGATGGACTGCCCTGATTTTAGGCTCTTTTGGCTCCTGTATTCATGAATACATGACGCGAATACATGTGAATATATGCGTCTAAAGCTGAACTGCCCTAATTTTAGACGCTTTTTACTACTGTATTCATGAATACAGTAGCACGAATATATGTGAATACATGCGCGTACAACTGCACTGCTTGATTTTAGGTGTTTTTTGTTGTTGTATTCATTAATATATGTCGCAAATACATGTGAATACATGCGCATACAACTGGACTACCCTAATTTTTAAGCGCTTTTTGCTGCTGTATTCATTAATACAGTAGCGCGAATACAGTGAATACACTACCGTGATAATTGAATAGTAGCTACAGGAAATAATTATGTATATAGTAGCTATATGAAGTTAATAGCCACTAAACAATAGTGGTTTCTGAAAATTTTAGTGATTTTGTCGTAACAAATTGAAAGCTGAGTCCGGATTATGAAATTAACCTTTTTAATTATTTTTCAGTTTGTCTTCTTTTTTAATCAAATGTTTGGATCTAAATACATATATGATTATTACATCATGGTCTCTAAATCTTAACACTTAATAATTAAGACTATTTTTTTCCTTAGCGTAATAGTGTCTATACTTTATTTTTATTTAAAAAAAAGATATTTAAATATGATATGCACAATATATTAGTAGATTTTTTTTTTAATTTATGTGTTGTTCTAAAATTTGTTTGTTTGGCGAAGCATGCGTTAACAGCTAGCGCCTAGCGGTAGTGACAATTAGAAGCTACAGTTATATGTCGTGACAGTTATGTGATGGTGGCTGATAATGATTGTGATTAGTGAACGTGATAGATAGTAGTAGTTGTATACTAATGATTGGTCACAACTATGTGAGAGTGGCTGGAGTTATAGCTGTGTGGTGGCATTGATGGTGGCTGTTGGTGATGGAGGTGACGATCGCCGGAGAGAGTAAGTTTCAGGGATGATGGGTAAGTTGAGGTGATTGATTGTGGTAGTGGGGGTGGTGGCAATTGGTGGAGATAGAAATGGTTGGCGATAGTAGTGGTAATGAAAAACGTGATTGATGGTGATGGCGAAAGATATAGGTTGTACAATGGAAATAATTGAGTACAGTAGGTGGTGATTGAGTAATTACGTATTGAGATTATTAATGGTAGTAAATAGGGGTGGTGATAATGATTGTAACACTCTGTATATATTTAGATGATTCAAACCTATTAAAAGTAAAGCAATAGTTATAAAAATCAAATGCATTCACTGGATTAAAATCTGCATGATTCTAATTCAAAACTCTATTAAGTGGAAACAAATAGAGGTTTGTCATAATTCTCGAATTTGCTACTGTACTTAATTTGGATGCTAGTAGCACAACAAGTAGAAATTTAAATTTTGTCGCTACGAGATAGCTTGGAGGAATGACGCAACATTATTATTGAGATACTTATATTAGTCATTAATCTTGGGCATTATAATTAAAATTGCAATATCTCTCTTCTCCTTACCACACAAAGGAAAAGATAATAACTTTAACTTATATGTCTTTGATAAAAATGAGATTATTCAGGAATACACATTGAATGCTGAGATTACGCATTGAATTTTTGGTAGTGTTACGACCCTAAACCCGGACCCGGTCGTGATGGCGCCTCTCGTGAAGACAAGGCCAGCAGACACATTTCCAACCCAATTTTTAAGCAATTAAACAATAAGCATTACGTCTAGAACATGATATTAACTCAGAAGTAACAGTGACAATACAAAACAATCCGCGGAATACAACCCAACACAGTCCGATACCGGGGTGTCACTAGTCATGAGTATCTACTAAAGTCTAAATACAACTGACAAAGTCTGAAATGTACTAAGTACAGACTAATAGAATAAAGAGGGAGAAAAGCAGTGATGCGAACGCCAACAACTACCTTGCTAAACTCCGATGACTCTGCCTCCGATCAACCAATACCCGCTACCAGGTTCAGTAATACCTGAATCTGCACACAAGATACAGGGAGTAAACTGAGTACTCCGACTCAATGAGCAATAATCATAAATAAAGACCGAGTGATAAGAAATCATGAAAAGTGCATCAACATGCTGTACAGAAGTAGTACAAATCCAGTAAGAAAGCAATGAAGATGTAAAATCTCTTAAAACATCTTAGCTCAATTTATACTTCTTCAAAAAATGGCTTTTCAACAGTTAAGCAATTGAAAGCAAAACAATTAGAACAGATACGTATAGAGAATCCGCCCCTCGGGCACAATTACACAACTAAACAGGTAAATGACAGGTAAATAAAATAGATAAACACATAAAGGTTCGCCCCTCGGGCACAACGTCAACAACTCCACCCCTCGGGTAATATCTCAGATCAATACCAACCTTCGGGCAATCACATAGAACAATACTAGCCCCTCGGGCTATACCTCACATCACAATGGGTACGCGCTTACTGGGGGTGTGTAGACTCCTAGAGGGGCTTCTTATGGCCTAAGCGCAATATCAAGCCATCTAGTGGCGTTATCACCAGGCTCTCGGCCTCATATCAATCAATCCACCTCGTGGCATACATATCTCAGGCCCTCGGCCTCAAATCAGTATCAGTGTTTCCTCACAACATAGGCCCTCGGCCTTACTCAGTCAAAAATTCTCACAAGCCACTCGGGCAATAGTAAAACAATGTTTCTCAGCCCTAACATCATTTAAAATATTATTTTGAGTATTAAAACTAAGTAAACATGGTTGAGTATAAAAATAGTGAAAAATAACATGACTGGGTTCAAGTATAAAGTCAAAACAGTGAGAAAATATCAATAAAAAACCCAGAAGGGTTCAAATAGTTGGCACGAAGCCCAAATATGGTATTCAGCCCAAATAATGATGATAGCAATTGGATTTCAGTCAAATACGCGGTAAAATCATCAATCGGGATGGACCAAGTCACAATTCCCAATAGTTCACGACCCTACGCTCGTCATCAAGCATGTGCCTCACCTTAATATAGCACTATGATGTGCAATCCGAGGTTTCAAACCCTCAGAACATCATTTATAATCATTACTCATCTCGATCCGGTCCAAACTCTAGCCCGCGATGCCTTTTCCCTCACGAATCGACTTCCGGATAATCCAAATCTAGCCACAATCAGAACATGACCATTAAAATATGCTAAGGGAGCAAAACCCACTCGAAAATATCAAATTTACATCAAAAATCCCGAAATTGCTCAAATCCGGCCTCCGGGCCCACGTCTCGGAATCCGATAAAATTAATATCAATGGAATCCTCATCCTCTCACGAGTTCATACATATCAAGTTTACCAAAATCCGACCTCATATGGTCACTCAAATTCTAGAAATTCACTCTCCAATTTCAAGCCCTAATTTCTTAACTCTTCCTCTAATTTCCCACAAATTTTCATGATTAGACAATGAAATAATCACCATAAACACAAGGTATAAAGCCCAAGTAGCTTACCTTTGTGGATACACTTGATCCCCTCTTGAAATTACATCTTGGAGCTCCAAAAATCACACAAAATGGTGAACAAATGACTGATAATCGCAAAGGGGCATTTTTATACATTCTTCCCAGCACTTTCGCACCTGCGATCCCATAAGCGCACATACGATTCCGCTTCTGCGGATTTCACTTACTCCTTCAGATTCTGCATTTGCGACCCAGGTATCGCACCTGCGGTCTCGCATATGTGGTCAAAGTCTCCGCTTCTGCGGCTAGCACCGCTTTTGCGGTCTCCTTTATGCACCAGCGGCATCGCACCTGCGGTCACCAATCCGCAGGTCTGGAAACAACATAGGCAGCAAATTTTTCTGCTGCAAAACTCTGAGTCTGACTCCTCGATAACTATCCGAAATCATCCCGAGGCCCCCGGGACCTCAACAAAAAGCACAAACATATCCCATAACCTCATTCAAACTTGTTTCAAACTTCGGAACGCTCAAAACAACATCACAACACCAATTTCTTATCGGATTCAAGCCTACGAATTTGAAAATCTTCTAAATTACGCTTTTGATAAAAAACCCATCCAAACCACATCCGAATGACCTAAAATTTTGCACACACATCCCAAATGACACAACGGAACTACTTCAACTCTCGAAATTCCATTCCGACCCCTATATCAAAATCTCACATATCAACCAGAAAACGCCAAAATCTCAATTTTGCCAATTCAAGCCTAAACCTTCCACGGACCTCCAAAATGCATTACGAATACACTCCTAAGTCCCAAATCACCTAATGGAGCTAAACAAATCATAAAAATTCCGATCCGATATCGTATACAAATTAGTCAAATATTGGTCAAACCTTTCGAATTTTCAAGCTTCAAACTGGGAATTGTTCTTCCAAATTCATTTCGATTACCTTGAAAACCAAAACTAACAATTTACATGAGTTATAATATATCATACGGGGCAAGTCATTCCCGGGAACTGACGAGCAAAGTGCAAAATCTTAAAACGACATGTTGGGTCGTTACATCCTCCCCCACTTAAACATACGTTCGTCCTTGAACGTGCCTAGAGCTGTTCCAAAAGCCAATCAACCCCTTAATAGCCTTACCATGCATATACGCGGGGGTGATCCCACGTCACTCTATCTCATATAGGTCCGATAACATATAGAAACTGAAATTTCACAATCCAATCTAGCCCATAAACCATAGAACCACATTTCCACTTCTAAAATTTTCAATGCGACCAGAATCTCACATTTATACTGTGAATAAGCCCGAAAAAGCTGTAATAACCCATACCTGCAACCTTAGGTGCAATTACATGATATACCACATGATATACCTGAAACACGCAACTCAGATCAACCATTTATGAAGCCACTTCTCCTTTGGCAAGGACCATAGCAAATTTTTTAGCCGAATCTCGATAATTATCCTTCCAACATGCTGAAATTGAATCAGTTCGTATTCATTAATGATCCCAACGATCTCATCTAATTCCACACAACCACTCTAGTGACATGACACCTCAATGTAGACTAAAGTCGCAACTTGCGCTATCCACGCACCAATAAGAAATAATCCAAACATACTTGATCACGCCCAACTCTAGTCCTAAAAAGGATAAGCGGTCGCTGAAAATATAATCCGGTCTAAAAGTCCGGAGTCAAATCCCACAAAGAACTAAGGCTTAGCTGTATCTGTTTAATATCACCAAGAAGACGAGATTGCAAATAAATAAACAACTGAAAACTAACTATGCTTGAATTGTAAACAATTGGAATAAAGGTCTAAGGTAATGGTTTCCCCCATTGTTGATTTCCTTGGTTGTATGTTTCTTATAGCGTTGACTTAGTTGCCTCTATAAATCATGAACTCTCCAGCTATCATAAATCTTTCTCAAGCAATTATGATAATTTACTAGACGCACTCTCTCAAGCTACGCTAGCTAGATTCACATTACAGTTCACCTAGATTGCACCTGAGGTATCGTTATCTCTAATCCAACCTCTAAAACCTCGGTTATGACTCTCGTCTATACTCCGTGAGTGATGTTGTTCAACAACTACCTAAATATGCACTCTCTCTCAAGTAGATACATATTAAATAGGCACAGCTAATTGAGGTCCCTTCAATCAACTACAACAAGAATGTAGGCACAGCTAATTGAGGGCCCTTCAATCAACTACAACAAGAATGTAGTTGAACAAATAGAGATTAACAAACAATCAAAACTATATTAACATCACAATAAATTCATCCCCAACGGGTTCCACCAAAACCTTATATTAGAAAAGTTAGCTACTCATGAAAATAACAAAAATCACAAAAGAATTCATATTCAAAGGTAAAAGAACAAAGAAGAGGATTAAAGATTGATGCCCAATGATCCTCCTTGCCTGTTGCCCTTCCTTCTGATGTTTTTCACATCCAAAAATCCTTCTCCTCTTTCTTGGCCGGCTTCCTTCATTTAATATAGGGTTAAGGGCTTAAAATCCCGTATTTTGCACTTTGGTCCCTGAAGTTTACGCGTCCTGCCGCGGTCCTACCGCGGTTACGCCAGGACCGCGGCCAGAGTGGCCTTCAGAATCTGCAGCAGTGTTCTGCCGCGGTCCTACCGCAGTTATGCTCGGACAGCGGCAGACCAGCTTCAGTTCTGGTTTTGTCCCTTCGCTTGGTGCACTTTGTGGATATTGTATGGTTGGCCTCCTTTTCTCCGTAATTGATCCCAAAAGTACTCCACATACTTCTTTTATTGGATATAGCCTGCAAAGCATGAAAAACACTAATCAGAGCATTTTGTTATCACTTTTTACCGTAAAAGCTATACAAAAATGTGGTTCTTTAGAGCCTAATTATAGTCTAATTTACCTATTATCAACACCCCACACTTAAACCATTGCTCGTCCTTGAGCAATCAAACTATACTTTTTTATAGACACGACGTTTTTAAATAATTCTCCTAACTCATCACACCAAGAATATTTAAAATAGACTAAGCACAAAAGCGTAACATCTTCACCTCAAGATTTGACTCACAAGTACCACGCATTATTCACAACTCACCCACTTACGCTAACATAGAGGTCAATGACATTACATTTTCTTCATGAATCAAGTGCCCTCACACAACACAAGAGAGTAGTTCCACACAATAAAATTTAAGAACACTTTGGAACTCAATNAATGTAGGCTACGGGACGGGTATGATACATTTAGATATAAGAGTGACTACACCTCCCTAAGCACTTTAATACATACATTTTAACATTCAAACCCCATACTTATATCAAACCAAAACTCCACCTTCACATCAATGTATATTACCCTATTCTTCTTTACGCACACTTACGTCAAGAGCCACCACTTATCAAGGAATTTTTTTCCCCACAAAAATCCAACTATATATTTTTTTTTCAATTCAAGTGGCTCTTCCTTTTTCAAAACAGTGCATCTTTCTCCTTATTCAATTAGTTCCACTCAAAAGCCAAACCAACCACCCCACACTTTAACTTTTACAAAGTTCATAACAATGCAAGTGCTCATGAGAGGTGAAAAGGTTCAAATAGATGGTTAATTCAAA
>MU689022.1:0-46520 GCA_026770625.1 Nicotiana glauca | reverse complement strand
GGATTGGATTCATAGACACTATAGTCAAAGCAGTTAAGCAAAGTTAAGATAATACAATTTAAGGTACTTCTACAAGAGTTAAAAAATGAGCATAAGCGTTACAACCAAAGTACTCACTATTCTCAAGGCATAACCAAGTCAAGAGCTATTGCTTCAATTCAAAGCACAACACAATGGCTCCTACTCCTAAAAAAAACTAACTACACCCGGTTCAATTAAAACCCTTGGAAAAGAACCGTGGACCAAAGAAAAACCAAGGGGGAGTTACTACACTACCTAAAACAAAACAAAAAATCTTTTTGGTATTTTCTTTAGACTTATTTCTCTCAAGAAAATTGTCTAATAGATATATCGTCGGGAAAAGTCCAATCTTTTCTTTTTTAAAAAAAATATTCAATTAAACTAATACAACTAAAATAGCATAGAAAGTCACCCAGACAATCTTCTCACCCCACACTTAAAATTGTGCATTGTCCCCAACGCACACCATAACTAATAAAAAGGGTAAAAGAGACTCCCTGGTAGGCCAAAGGCCGAAGCACTAACAGCTCATGGGGTACTCAGACTTTTCCCAAGCTTGGTCCTTCCAATACCTTTTCTTTCCATGCTCCTGAAAAATAAAAAATTGACACTACAAAAATAATACAATAAAAAATAGCAATAAAGTTGGGTTGCCTCCAAACAAGTGCTTGATTTAATGTCGCGGCACGACGCGAAGAATTTTTTGCCTCCATCTCGAGCTTATGAATTGAACCCCAAGTTTTGATTCAAGATTATGATTATGGTCATGGGGCGGTGGAACGGATCTAACTGGCCCAAGGAAATAATGTAATATTTTGCACTCCTTGGCCTTTATATGAGGTATGTAATCCTGACTTTCTGGCAAGAAAAATTTCAGAATATATGTACCTTGTTCCTCATTCCTTGACTCTTCAGTTGGTTCGGATGACTCTATTTCTATATCATCATCCAAACACAATGTGGAAAAATGCTTGGAGTGTGGACCAATGCACTCAAACACATGAACTTCAGGACTTTCAACATCCTCAACATCAATGATACTAGAGTCAACAAAATTTAGATCCTCAAAGTCCTTGGCTGGCTCTAGTCTCACTTCTTCAACATTGATATCCTCAAATTATAGTTGGCTATGTTGATGTTCTACTCTGACCTCCCCAATTAACACCTCAAATTCATGCTCTTCTTGGCTACTATCCTCAATATTGGCTTGTTGAGCATTAAAAACTCCAACCACTTGACTCAATTGAGCCTCCAACTTGCGAATAGTTGTCTCTTGCCTTTCTATGTGCAATTGTTTCTCACTGTTTTGTTCCAGAAGGCACTTTAGCATATCCTTGATCTCCTTCAAATCCGCATTCCCTGGTTCTTTATTCCTATTAACTTCACAAGAAAAGGTAGAACCATCATAGTAAAGGGTTGGGGGAAAATAAGAAATATAAGCACAACCATAAAGGTGACCATTTTTACCACCATACACATCACACACATTCCACAAATAAGATTGAGTTGGTGCACATAACTCGCTCTTAGGAGCGTTTTGAAAATTTAGCCACAGGTGGTTTCCTTCACAATATGTATGGAGATCAATAGTAGAATTATCTAAACCTAAATTCCCATAATTCCAAGATGTCATGTTTCTCAAATCAACAGTTAAAAAAAATATAAAAAAATAAAACAAAATAAAAGTTCAAACTTGAACCCTAGCAATATAAACAGCTACAACTACACCGTTAGTTCCCCGGCAACGGCGCCAAAATATCACGCCCAACTCTAGTCCTAAAAAGGATAAGCGGTCGCTGCAAATATAATCCGGTCTAAAAGCCCAGAGTCGAATCCCACAAAGAACTAAGTCTTAGCTGTATCTGTTTAATATCACCAAGAAGATGAGATTGAAAATAAATAAACAGCTGAAAACTAACTATGCTTGAATTGTAAACAATTGGAATAAAGGTCTAAGGTAATGGTTTCCCCCGTTGTTGCTGTCCTTGGTTGTATGTTTCTTATAGCGTTGACTTAGTTGCCTCTATCAATCATGAACTCTCCAGCTATCATAAATCTCTCTCAAGCAATTATGATAATTTACTAGACGCACTCTCTCAAGCTACGCTAGCTAGATTCGCATTACAGTTCACTTAAATTGCACCTGAGGTATCGTTATCTCTAATCCAACCTCTAAACCCTCGGTTATGACTCTCGTCTATACTTGGGGAGTGATGTTGCTCAAACAACTACCTAAATATGCACTCTGTCTCAAGTACATACATATTAAATAGGCACAGCTAATTGAGGGCTCTTCAATCAACTACAACAAGAATGTAGGCCCAACTAATTGAGGGCCCTTCAATCAATTAAAACAAGAATGTAGTTGAACAAATAGAGATTAACAACCAATAAAAACTATATTAACATCACAATAAATTCTTCCCCAACGGGTTCCACCAAAACCTTATATTAGAAAAGTTAGCTACTCATGAAAATAACAAAAATCACAAAAGAATTCATATTCAAAGGTAAAAGAACAAAGAAGAAGATTAAAGATTGATGCCCAATGATCCTCCTTGCCTCTTGCCCTTCCTTCTGATGTTTTTCACATCCAAAAATCCTTCTCCTCTTTCTTGGCCGGCTTCCTTCGTTTAATATAGGGCTAAGGGCTTAAAATCTAGTGTTTTGCACTTTGGTCCCTGAAGTTTACACGTCCTGCCACGGTCCTACCGCGGGTACACTAGGAACGCGGCTAGAGTAGCCTTCAGAATCTGTAGCAGTGTTCTGCAGCCGTCCTACCGCGGTTATGCCCGCACAGCGGCAGACCAGCTTCAGTTTTGGTTTTGTCCTTTCGCTTGGTGCACTTTGTGGATATTGTATGATTGACCTCCTTTTCTCCGTAATTGATCCCAAAAGTACTTCACAGACTCCTTTTATTGGATATAGCCTGTAAAGCATGGAAAATACTAATCAGAGCATTTTGTTATCACTTTTTACCGTAAAAGCTATACAAAAATGTGGGTCTTTAGGGCCTAATTATAGTCTAATTTATCTATTATCAATACTCAAATCATGAAAGTGACTCAAATGAAATATATGTACCGCAAGCTTACCAGCACCACTACAATACAAGTTCGAGAACCCGTCTCACATCATAGAAACAGAACACACGAATCTTAACTCGCAAGGTCATACCTCCACATAACTTCTCTGCAATGCGCGACCCTATCCAAACTCTGGTCCACATGAAACACCTCAAGTCACCCTGCTCGAAATTGACAACCACGTGCAATTGATGTGTAGAGCCAAAACAAATCATCATAACCACGGTGAAACAAATACATAACAACACGCATCTCAAAAGGACATAATGTTGATACCCAATTTTTCCCTAGGTACTTTTATATGCAAAATACTTTAAAAATAGCATTTACATATATATATATATATATAAGCATTCCCAAGAGTTTTGGTATTTTTTCCTAATTTTTAAATATTTTAAAATCAACTTATTATCCAATTTAGTAGTACAAAAATCAGTAATTATTCACCAAAACTATCCTTTTTGTGAATAAATTATTTTATTCTCATATTTACACCAAAATATAATTAATGTAATTTTTTTTATATTTTTACAAATTTATTTGTTATTTATAAAGCTAAATTGCATATAATTGCAATTATAGCCTATTTTACGATTAGCAATATTTTGTAATTGTAAAATTAGTTCCAGTATTTTTAAATTAATATTTATATATTATTAATTAGATCAGTACTTTTAATTTTCTTTTAAAATTATTTTCACTATTTTTATAAAATAAAAGGGGAAAATTGGCTATTTAATATTTAGCCCATTTCTATTTCAATTACAGCCCCCATTTCCTTTCAATTTTGGCCCTTAATTTGACCCAATTCTGCCCCAAATTAAACCAACCCAATCCCTAAATTACCCGACCCCTGACCCGATTAAAAAACCCGCCCGACTCCCCTTTGATCCAGGCCGTTGATCATTTTGATCAATGGCCATAAATTCCCTTTTCCTTTTTTTAATCTCCAAACCCCCCTAACCTAATTCATTTCGTCTGAGATGTCGCCTTTGAACCCCTTCATCTCTCAAATCCTCTCGAACCTTCTTGGAACCCTAATCGTCTCCCACCTTATTTCACCGGGTTTCCACCGGAATCCATGGCGTCTCAGGCCATGGATGGTCTGTACTCACCCTTCCTCACCATTATACCTAAGCTATTCAAGGCTGTGAAACCTGACTTCGATGGTTCTCTCCAAGACCTTCTTAGATATGTAGATCTATGGCTTCACCAGCCATTACTCCGGCATATTCGAGCAATATGAGTCTTTTCGACTCAGGATCTGACTTTCATGAAGACCTTTCTCATTCCGAGGGTTTTTCTTTGAAACCATAAGCTGTCTGAGGTTCTTTGCTTGCTTATTTTCTTAGATCTGGAACATGTCTATGTTCTATTGAACGTTTAAAAGATTTTCCCCAAATTTCCCTTTCAAAATCATTTTTTTCTTTCGATTTAGGGTTTCTGAAAGGTTTTCAAAAGCATATTTCTGACTCTGTTGTTCTTTCTTTATATGTGTTTGTCTGACTTCTTTTACTACGCATGTACTGTTCTTCTATTTTCTTTTTCTACTCTACATGTTATTCCTGTGCTCACATGTTAATCCGTGTTGTTTTCCTTATTCTTTGCTATATATGTTTACGGTCGAGTTCTTTGATTTTTGTTTACTTTACTAAACTCTGTTTGTGTTCTTACTAAGCATATTTCATCTACTTTTGTTTAAGATCGTATCATCTCTTTCTTCTGAACCTGTGTAAATTCCGGGTTTTCTCAAACATGTTCTCATGACCTTGAATTAGTTTACTTTCTATCATGTATGTTTCTTTATCATAAGTGTTTGGAAAAGACTTCTGAGCCTCTCTCAAATGGCTTGCTTTCTCACCTCTATGTCTGATTCAATTCGAAACCCTAGGATTTGGGGTTTTTTTGGCAATTTTGATTTGTGTGCGAGTTAGCGTTCTATTTTGGGACCCTGGACTCCCAGACTCGTTTTGAGCCTGCAAACTAGACTTATACCACTTTTGCTTATGATTCTGGACCTTTCTTTGATTAACTTCTCTTCTAAATAACTTGACAATCCCTTCTTGATTCACTTATTTGTGTGCTTTATATATGAGAAATTCCTCTTTCAAAAGGTTTACCAACTAATTGATTGATTCTGAAATCCTTTTAATAAGGCTGACAGATTGTCACTGATTTTCTTTGATTGAACTTCCTTTACCTTTCATGACTTGGTTCATTCTAATTGAACTTGTAATTTTAGTTTCACTGACTGTTTGATTGATTCCCTTGCCATATTTAGCACAAACTGTGTACCATCGATTGTTTTTCTTAAATAACTCCTATGTATTTACCTTTCTTATGCTGCTTTGAAAAGGTTTTAATTAAAATTCCTTTCCTTAACTGGCTTTTACCCGTTCAAATCAGAATCTCTTAACCAAAGGGAGATTAATTTCAATGTTCTTTCCTTTCCTTTCTTACTTGTTTTCTGCACTATAAAAAGGACTGCCCTTATGCACTTTTAAGACGACCTTCACATTACCTATCCTTAACTTCCAATTCAATGCCTACACACTTGCAATACTACTTTAAATTCCATACTCTTTTAACACTCTGCTTTGCTTGAAATCTTTGGGAACTACTTTGCTTGCAACATGGCCTTTTCGAGATTACTGCTTTTACTTGTTTTCCCTGAGACTGGTATGTTCTGATTCAATTTTCTGCCTCACCCCCTATGTGTTTACTTTATAGTTTCAGCACTCTTGTTTACTTTGCTGTTCATGTTCAATAATTAAACTATGTATATTCTTTCCTTGCATCTGTTTCTATTGTGAATCCCTACCCCTATTCCCTTTATGTGTTTGAGTTAAGGTTCTTGGCCTGGAAGTATCCAAATTATCGCCCAGGTCAGAACCTGGTCCTCAATGGATCCTAACTCTTCATATTTAGCTAACAGGCTGGTCAGGGGTGTGCCATCACTCTTAATTGCTGCGCATGACCACCAGCCTACCATGGCTTTCCCTAATTCACCTCTATGCACTTACACTTACTCTTAGACTCTTAAGTTCTGCCCCCCTCCTATGAGCCCTGCTTTGGGACCTTGAGTTCCCTATGAACTTGGACATTTGAGGGCTAGCCTTTCCACACTACACCATGATCTAATTCTGCAATGCATTTGGGGTGTAAGCATTGCCCGAAGCCCCTTTGAGACTCTTGGGAACTTTGATAAATCCCAAACATGAGAAAAGCTTTTGGAAATTTGATCTTGGAAGTTGGTTTATCTCATATTGTTGGACTTTGAGTCTGAATTAGGCTGTTTGGTTGTAGCTTGAGTTTCTGATGTAAATTTTTTTTTTTTAACTTTTCTTGCTTCACTCGGGTATGTAATAATTTGTAATAACTATTGGGGATGGCTAGTGGAAAGGGATGGGAATGAATGCATGCAAATGGTAGATAACTTGCCTATAGGATTTTCTGATTCCTGCGTTCACATGGACAACATACTTATAGGTTACTTATAAATTTTTGCATTCATGTAGATAACTTGTTCATAAGGTTACTTATAAATTTCTGCACTTATGCATTTCCATCTTAGAAATTCTGCCTATAAGTTTTTGCATTTTTGCATATAGAAATCCTGTCTCTAAGTTTCTACATTTCTGCATATAGAAATCATGATCATAGGTTTTTTGCACTTCTGCATATACATGTCATCAGGCAAACCATCATAGATTTAATAATAATCAACTTCATTCTAGATACCATGCCTATAGGACTCTTGCATTTATGTAATGGTTTAAAACCAATAACGCGTACATATCATGTTTATATGAGTAATCAACTGAATCAGCTTCGTCTATTTCATTTATGAGTCTAAAATCAGCCACATGGTCGTTTAAAATCTGTAGATATTTTGTTTATAAAACCAGTAATCTTTTCTTTAAAATCAGTACACTCTGTTAGATATCATGCCTATAGGTCTCACCTAGGCAAACCATTAGTTGATTAATTAACTGTGTCAGTTTTGATAAACTACAACCAGACAAGGCTAATTCGGACTCCTCATCTGAGAAATATGTGATAAATCAGCCTATCCTAACGCTTTAAATTTAATTCAGACCTAAGCAGTATCTGTAAGTCATGCTAAATAATTTGTTGCTTTGAATGAGGAGGCCTATTTGAGCCTTTAACTACTATGTGCTTCCCCTTTTACTGCTTTTTGTGTTTTGTTTGTCGCACTAGATTTTTGTCCTTTTAAAACCCTGAAAAGCCAATCTCCCTTCCCTTTAGGATTAGTAGTCCCAACTGCCTCCAGGACTGATAGGATTGAGGTGGGTAATAACATGCAATAAGTAACGAGACCATTCAGCGATTTAATACCTTAACTGGGTGGGTAAGGGTAGACATGGATATGATGACCATGCAATAACACCATTTGTATAAATGGTTATCGGGTGTTGCATGGGGTGATCCATGTTATTTATAAACCTAGGACCCCCCTCCCTCTTTACTTGTTTATTTTCTTTTCTTTTTTCCAGAATTTTCATAAAAGCTATAAATTTTCAGTTCTTAAAACTCCTTCTTTTACTTCAATCCTTTAAAAGTCTCTTTTAGGAATTTAATTTCCAGCACTGTTTTTCTTCGAACCTCCGCCTCTTTTACTCCTTTGTTTGTTTGTTTGTACGAACTATTTGAACCCCCTTTCTGCACTTATACATCCTTTAAACAATTATGAAATTGCCCATTTCTAAAATTCAACATGCTTTTAATTTTTATACTTTCCTTGTTGCAATCATTATGTCAAAGTTGTCTTGTTTGCTTACTTCTTGTTTCCATTCAAAGTCACAATTGTAGCATGGCCGGGAACCATACTAGTGGATCATGGGGGGTGCCTAACACCTTCCCCCCGAGATAATTTCAAGCCCTTATCCATTCTTTGGTTCTTCTTCTCTTTTGGATTTCTTAGTGTCCTAATGCACTTAATCATTAGGTGGCGACTCTTCTAAATTGCAAACCCAATTCCCAAAAGGAAAAGAGTTGTCCGCCCAAATGTGATAAACCCGATTTCGCCTTTAGAAAAAGGGGGCATCGACAACATGGTGACTCTGCTGGGGCATTTCGTGCTACTTGTTACTTTATTGCATCTTTATTGCCTTTATTTAATGTCTTTATCTCTTTTCTACTAGAAAACTGACTTGGCTCTTTGTTTTCTTTTCTTTAATGCTTTCTTTTACTGCTTTCATTCAATACTTTTGTAATTATGAGCAATTATTGTAATCATTACTTTATGAATGTGCAAATACGTGACAATTTGTTTCATTCTTGTAATTGCATATTCAACATCATATTCCACTCGTGCCAAACAAAATACCATAGCAACGCTTATAATGAGTGGTTGCGCCCTTCCAATATTATCACCCCTAAATTTGGCAAAGGCGTATTTGCGGTAAAACCAGTCGATCAACGGTGCAGTCGACGGTTCCGTGCCTTTTCCTCTTGAGTTGTCTGCTCAAGGGTACTAGTCTAGCACCCCATAGAAACCTTACTATGTTCAATTGTGCATGCATCACTGTCAAACCTAGCTGAGCCAGTTATGCAGTTCGCGTAATGACTCTTTAAGATAGCCTTGTCCAAAGTCCACTGGGTTTCCTTGCAACCCAAACGGACATTACCACATTTTTGCATTTATTTGGAGAACTAAATGCTGCTTATGCCAATTATTGATATTTAAATAGTCGAGTCTGGAGGGGATAATGGCCTAACACGTTGTTTTGCAGAAAATGAGGCACGAAGTCCCCAGATTCGGCATGGTAACCAACATCCACCCAAGGTTGCTAAACTGGTGGGAAGACCTTCACTCCAGTGATCAGACTCTCGTCCGCAAATATTTAGGAAACTTGCCTTCTCTTCTGGAAATCCAACCCAACAACAAAATCATAGAGGCTGCAACTCTATTCTGGGATGGCGACAAATCTGTGTTCCGCTTCGGGGACCTTGAAATGACACCTTTGCTGGAGGAGAAAGGAGAGCTAGCTGGTATCCCAATGGGAAACTCCGGGTTTGCTTATGCCATAAAATCGCAAGGGTCGGGGTTTTCTCAAAATGATGGGACTAAAGAAGAACACAGACCTGACTTGCTTGAAAGATTCCTGCATTGCTTTCGACTATCTGTACGAAATATACGACCATAGAAAGTCTTACTGCATTTACCCAGATGAATTCGCCCTCACATCAATGGGGCATATCCAGTGAAGAGTCTTCGTCTTTATGTTCTGCTTTTTGGGGATGATAGTATTTCCTATGAAGAAGGCTAGGATCCATACCAGCCTGGCCATGATCACCAAGACTTTAATGGAGGGAATTGGCGGGCAGCCTATTAGAATAGTACCTATGATCGTTGCGGAGATATACCGAGCCCTAGAAAATTGTCAACAAGGGGCCAAACACTTTGATAGTTGTAACTTACTGCTCCAACTCTAGCTCATGGATCACCTCTAAAAGAGTGAATATCATCAAGAGATTCTGCGCAGAGACTGGGAAGGTCATATCACCTTCCATCAACCCAGGCGAATGAACTATATGACTAGCATGTTTGCCCAACCAAAAGGTGACAAAGGGTGGGTAGAGTTGTTCGAAAATCTGAAAGAGGACCAAGTGCAACGGATGTTCGAATGGTTCCCTACTGAAGAGTTCATTGTCCAATCTCGGGATATGCTATTTATTATACTCATCGGTCTGAGAGGAACTTATCCTTATGTCCCTCTCCGATTCATGAGGCAGGCAGGAAGAAAGCAGGTTATACCAAGGGTCGACAAAATGAGTCACTTCAGGGTCGACTTTCAAGATGACGATAGTCCATACAAGTGCCAAGCTCAGCATATGTGGCATTGCAAAATCATCCTGGGAAAGGATTCCATAGAACCAGATAGGTACCATGCTGGTTATACTCCATACTATCCAAGTTGGTTGGAGGACGATCATAGTAGGTTAGGACAGCCCGGGCTTGTTCGAGGTCACAGGGTCATCGACGAAAAGGCTGAAGTACAGGTTAAGTACAACCAATTGCGCAAGAGGATTCGGGAATGCGAAAGTGAGCACCAGGAAATTCAAGAAGCCCATCAAAAGCTGATTGAAGAATGGAAAGATATGGCTGTCAGCGACTGGGGTATTTGGAGCGGGGTTTAGTAGGGCTACAAAGGAAGTTCTTCCAGAGGATTGAAAACTGCCAGAATGCTGAGGGAAACGAAAGAGGACACTTGGCTAGAGCCTGCTTGCTGCTGGAACTACGTGAGCTGGTGAAGCTGTTCGATGGAGCTAAAGATGCCGAGTCTGGGGAAGGTCCTTCTTGGACCAAGTAGTTAGGAGTCTTTTCTTTGCTTTAAATGTAATAAGGCCAATGGCTATTAGTGACATTTTATTTTCTGCTATTTTTAGTGTCGTTTTGGGATTCATCTTATTTTTATCAATAAAATGAGGCATTTAGCATTATAAGTTCTCCAAATCAACTTGTCGCTAGGCCTACCTCGGGCACAACGAGGCTCCCAAATTAGGACGCGATTTATATTCTTGCACTATATGTTTAAATGTTGCAACATTTTCTTCTTACAACCCTCACTAACTTGTTACCTTTTTGTTTTCTTTTTGTTTTATTCCCCTTCCCCAAAGGTTAGTTCGTGCACTCTGGAATCGTCATCTTACTCCACAAGATCTAAGGTCCCTCCACCACTGCCTCCTCCTCCTCCTCTTCCTCCTTCTATCAGAAACAATAACAAGGGAAAAATGGAAGATTTGAGCAACATTAGAAATAAGAACTCAGTTGAAAGGGTAGAGGCTCCTCAGGGTATTCAGGTTTCCAAGGAAAGTGCTTCCCAGCCCAAACAAAAGTTATTGAAATTTCAGGAAGAACTGGACCAAGTTCGGAACTTGGAAAGCTTGTTGTTTTCCCTCACTACCCCGGATGTCAATTTCCCCAACACTTAAAATCCCACAGCACCACAAAACATCCCAAAACCACAAAACCAACCCGCTCCCTATCACCACTGCAACACATGCCACACTTCAAGCAACACCCCACTGCTCATCCATGAACCACTAAACTCCACAAATGATCATTACCACAACACCCCCATCTATGTGGAAACCATACCACACCCCATTTAGCCTACCTCGAGCACACCCGAGTCTGATGACAAAGACTCTCTTATCAGGAATCTGGCCGCAAAACTCAAGAAGCTGACTAGCCGAGTTCAGAGTGTTGAAAGAAGCAAGGGGATCGAGGGACTGAATTACGAAGACCTTTGCATTCAGCCAGATGTCGAACTACCCGAGGGGTACAAACCTCCTAAGTTCGAAATGTTCGATGGCACCGGGGATCCCAGAGTTCATTTGAGGACATACTGCGATAAGCTGGTCTGAGTAGGGAAAGATGAAAAGATTCGCATGAAGCTCTTTATGAGAAGTCTGAAAGGGGATGCTCTATCTTGGTACATTAGCCAGGACCCGAAGAAGTGGTCGAACTGGGTAAGTATGGCATTCGATTTCATGGACAGGTTTAGATTCAACACGAAAAATGCGCCAGATGTGTTCTACATCCAGAACTTAAAGAAGAAACCTACTCAGACATTCCGTGAGTATGCTACTCGTTGGAGATTAGAAGCTGCCAAGGTCAGGCCAGCTCCAGAAGAATGGCAAATGAATAGGTTTTTTGTTCGGGCTCAAGACCCACAGTACTACGAAAGGTTGATGCTGATTGAAGGCCAGAAATTTTTCGATATCATCAAGCTAGGGGAGAGGATCGAGGAAGGTATTAAAAGTGGTATGGTTACTAACTTCGAAGCATTACAGGCTACCAACAAGGCTCTATAGTCTGGTGGCACATCCAAGAAAAGGTATGTAAGTGCCGTGATGGTTGCACAGGGAACAAGATCCCCAATAAAATACCAAACCTACCCAATACCCCTCTTACATATCAACCTACCTCAAATTACCAAGCACCTTTGCCTTCTTACCAAGCTCCACCACCTACTTACCAATCATCTCCGCCTCTCGTATATCAGCCTACTTCACCAAAATACTCCCAACCCGAACACATCTACCAAGCCTACAACACCCAACAAGCCCACTATCAATCACCTCCCCCTCGCCAAAATTTCCCTAGACCCCGACCAAATATCGACCGTAGACCTCCCAAACAATACACCGCCATTGCCGAACCAATTGACCAAATGTATGAAAGGCTTAAAGCTGCTGGTTACGTCACCCCTATCCCTGCCATAACCCCAAAAAACCTTTCCCAATGGGTCAACCCAAACAAAACCTGTTCATACCATTCCGGCATGAAGGGGCATACCATTGATGAATGCCGCTCTTTGAAGGATACGATCCAAGCTTTGATTGACAACAAGATCATCGTTGCAAAGGAGCCTGCTTCGAATGTCTGTAACGACCCTCTACCAGACCACAAGGGTGGAGGTGTTCACATGATTGAGATAGAAGATGATTGGGACCCAAAGGATCTATCGGATTGATAGCTAAAGGTGACGAGCCAAAGAAACCAACAGTCACACTTAATCCCATTGTAGTCCAGATCCATCCTTCTGGAAACGCTGAAGTAAACATGTCCATACCACTTGATCTTGAAATACCATCTTCTACAAAAATGCCAGGGCCGATTGAGGTCGAGTTGGGGTCCCCAAAGGCACCTACGCCATTTGAAGTTGCTGTGTTACCTTCCAAAGCAAGGGTAACCATTCCGGTAGCAATGTCGGCCATAGCACCATTCCATACGAAGTTCATTTCTTGGGATTACACAGCCGAGGCAAGGACAAAAGGAAAAGCCAAACCGGATAAGTAGTTGCGGCACAGGGTATGATAAGAATCTGTAGGGTTTATACTTCAGAACACTTGGTCGAGTCGAGTAAGAAGATCTCTGGTCGATAAGCCATCACCGAAATTAGGCCCGATGACCTCTGGAGAAAGATACAAGCAAATGAGTACTCATTCATTGATCAATTGAATAAAACACCGGCACAAATCTCCATCCTAGCACTTCTGCAAAGCTCTGATGCACATAAGAATTCCTTGTTAAAAGTACTAAGTGAGGCATATGTACTGAGCAATATCACAGGAGGAGAAATGGCAAATATGGTAGGGCAGGTATTGGAGAGTCACAAAATTATTTTCCACGAAGTTGAGTTGCCACTGGAAGGTTTAAGCCACAACAAGGCGTTGCACATCACTGTGCAATGCAAGGATTATTTCATCACTCGGATTCTGATTGACGGAGGGTGCAGTCTCAATATTTGTCCATTGGTGACTCTTAGAACATTGGAAAAGAGCCTGCATGATATCAAGGATGGGGCCATCAGTGTCAAGGCTTTTGATGGTTCCCAAAGATCCACTATTAGGGAAATCGGTTTGTGTCTGCAAATGGGACCTACTTGGTTCGATGTCAACTTTCAAGTAATAGACATCCCAGCATCTTACAACTTGCTATTGGGACGACCCTGGATCCATGCCACTGGGGCTGTGGTATCAACCCTACATCAGGCGGTGAAGTTTAAGTAGAACCACCAAGAGGTGATTATTCATGGTGACGGTAGCAATCCCATATAAAGTTGCCAGACCATCCCAGCGATCGGAGGAAGAAGAAAGATAGGCGGAGAATCCTACCACCACATTGAGCGAGTCAATGCCGTGGACAAGGACAAATGGTGGGATAACAAAATCGAAAGCATATTGAACTGGTGCGGGTATGAACCTGGCAAAGGACTTGGCAAGAATCTCCAAGGAATCGCTAAGCCCATCAAGCTCAAGAAGCATGACACCCCTTTCGAATTGGGATATGAGTATACCTGGGAAGAATTCAAGGATTGGTCGCCACCCTGGCGCGGCCCTTACTATCCATTAGAGCAGCCGATACCCCATCTGGAATAGACTTTTCAACCAGCGAAAGTCATCTATGGGTCAGAAGAAGAGGAAGCATTAGCAGCAATGAGGAATTTGTTCTTAGAAGAGGATGATATGGACTGTTATGTCATTTTTGAGGAGGAGGGGGAGGAAGGCCCTTCTATACAGGCTTTACACAGAGGAGCACGCCTTAACAATAGGAATGTCAGAACTACCAGAGCCCGGCGTGCCTCGGGGTAGCAAGGCTGAACAAAGCACCATGCATAATTTTGCTTTACTAGTTTATTTTCCTTTCGCATTTTATTTTTCACAAGAAAGAGCTCCAATGTTCAAAACACTTATGGAATTTATTAAAATATTTCAATTTTCTTAAAAATCTCTCTCTTATTATTTCCTCTCATTACTTAAACAACATTACTATTAATTATCTTGATGAACCGGTGATTGTGACATGCAACGAGACAACACAACAAACAGATATAGACTTGGAAGAAGATGATAAAGCAGAAGAGGTTGTTAAAGAGGTTGAGGATTTCAAGAATAGACCTAAGTCTAACTTGGACCAGACTGAGGTTGTTAACTTGGGAGATGCAAGAAAATGTCAAAGAAACACGCATCTGTGTTCATTTGTCACCATCAGAAAAGGAGGAGTACACAAAATTCCTGAAGGAGTATGAGGACATATTCGCCTGGTCGTATGATGATGTGACCGGTCTCAGTCATCTATCATGGCTCACAACTGCCAACCGATCCTGCATGCCCGCCGATAAAGCAGAAGCTCAGGAAGTTCAAGCCTGACATGAGTTTAAAAATCAAGGAAGAAGTCACCAAGCAAGTCAAAGCCAAGGTTCTCAGGGTAGTAGAGTATCCAACATGGTTAGCCAACATCGTGCTAGTACCGAAGAAGGACATGAAGGTTAGGGTCTGTGTCGACTACCGGGACCTCAATCGGGCCAGTCCCAAAGATGACTTCCCCTTGCCAAATATACACATCTTGATTGATAACTGCGCCAAGCATGAGCTGCAGTCATTCATTGATTGTTTTGCCGGGTACCATCATATATGGACGGATGAGGAAGATGCTGAGAAAACAACCTTCATTACGCCGTGTGGGATGTATTTCTACAAGATGATGCCGTTATGGTTAAAGAATGCATGGGCCACCTGCATGAGGGCCATGACTACTATTTTCCATGACATGAACATGATACACAAGGAGATCAAAGTATATGTAGATGATGTCATCATCAAATCCAAGAAAGCCATTGACCACATGGAAGATTTGAGGAAGTTCTTCAACAGACTGAGAAGGTACAACCTGAAACTGAATCCCGCTAAATATGCATTCGGGGTTCCTGCCGGAAAACTACTTGGATTCATTGTGAGTCGCTGAGGAATAGAATTGGATCCGTCAAAGGTCAAAGCCATCTAGGAATTGCCACCACCAAAGCATAAGAAAGAGGTTATGAGTTTCTTGGGGAGACTTAACTACATCAGCCGGTTCATAGCTCAGTCCACTATCATTTATGAGCCAATCTTTAAGATGTTGAAGAAGGACGCCGCTACTAAATGGACTGATGATTGTCAGAAAGACTTCAACAGAATCAAGGAGTACCTGTCAACACCACCAGTTCTGGTTCCACCTGAACTAGGTAGACCCCTACTACTCTACCTTGCAGTGTTGGATGGAGCGTTCAGTTGCGTTCTTGGGCAGCATGACAAAACAGGGAGGAAGGAACATGTCATCTACTATCTCAGCAAGAAGTTCACCCCGTACGAGGCCCGATATTCTCTATTGTAGTGCACTTGTTGTGCTCTAACTTGGGTAGCTCAGAAGTTGAGGCACTATTTCTGTGCTTACACCACGTATCTCATATCAAGAATAGATCCACTGAAGTACATCTTTCAGAAGCCCATGCCCACCGGCAAGCTAGCCAAGTGGCAAATCCTGCTGAGTGAATTTGACATTGTCTACGTGACCTAGAAAGCAATCAAAGGACAGGCACTAGCGGATCACCTCGTTGAAAACCCTGTGGATGGAGAATACGAGCCTCTAAAGACGTATTTTCTTGATAAAGAGGTATCCTTCATAGGAGAAGACATTGCAGAATCATATGACGGCTGGAGGATGTTTTTTGACGGAGCAGCAAACTTCAAAGGACTTGGCATAGGAGCAGTCCTAGTATCAGAAACCGGACAGCATTGTCCGGTATCTACCAAGCTCAGGTTCCCGTGCACCAACAATATGGCCGAGTACGAAGCCTGCATCTTAGGGCTTAAAATGGCCATTGACATGAATATCTAAGAGTTGCTAGTAATCGGGGATTCAGACCAGCTCATACATCAGGTCCGAGAATAATGGGCAACTAAGAATTCCAAGATACTCCCGTATTTGCATCATGTACAGGAGTTGAGAAAGAGATTCATAAAGACAGAATTCCGGCATGTTTCCAGAGTCTAGAATGAGTTTGCCGATGCGTTGGCAACCCTATCATCTATGATCCAACATCCAGATAAGAACTTCATAGACCCTATTCCAGTAAAGATTCATGATCAGCCAGCTTACTGTGCTCATGTTGAGGAGGAAGAAGATGGAAAGCCTTGGTTCCACGACATCAAGGAATATTTAACCAAAGGAGAATATCAAGAGCTTGCTAATCCCACTCAGAAGCGCACATTCCGGAGATTATCTAACAATTTATTTTACAGCGGAGGAATCCTATATAGGAGGACTCTTGATTTGTGATTGCTAAGGTGTGTCGACGCAAAGGAAGCATCTAAACTGTTAGAAGAAATCCATGCTGGGACCCGCGGTCCACATATGAACGGTTTTGTTTAATCCAAGAAGATACTTCAGGCAGGTTATTTTTGGATGACTATGGAAACAGACTACGTCCAGTATGTTTGAAAGTGCCATCGCTGTTAGATCCATGCAGATATGATAAAGGTTCCTCCAAACGAGCTTACTGCAACAAGCTCACCATGGCCGTTCATTGCTTGGGAATGGATGTCATCGGACCTATCGAGCCTGTTGCATCAAACGGGCACGAGTTCATTCTAGTGGCAATTAATTATTTCACCAAATAGGTTAAAGCAGCCTCTTATAAGGCAGTGACTAAGAAAGTCGTGGCATACTTTCTCCGCGACCGCATTGTTTGTCAGTTCAAAATTCTGGAGTCAATCATCACTGATAATGGTTCCAATCTCAACAGTGACTTGATGAAGGCCATGTGTGAAACCTTCAGGATCAAACACAAGAATTCTACAGCTTATAGACCTCATATGAATGGAGCCGTAGAAATCGCCAAAAAGAATATCAATAAGATACTAAGGAAAATGATAGAAAAACATAAGTAGTGGCACGAGAAACTACCATTTGCTTTATTGGGGCACCGCACCACAGTTCGCACATCAACCGAGGCAACTCCCTATATGCTGGTTTATGGTACAGAGGAAGCCATTCCCGCCGAGGTAGAAATTCCCTCGTTGAGAATCATACAGGAAGCAGAACTCGACGACGCATAATGGGTAAAGAGTCGCTACGAGCAGTTAGCCCTCGTAGATGGAAAAAGAATGAATGCAGTTTGTCATGGTCAACTTTATCAGAACATAATGTCCAGAGCCTTCAACAAAAGAGTCAAGCTAAGACAATTCATGCCAGGACAGCTGGTATTGAAGAAAATATTTCCACATCAAGATGAAGCCAAAGGGAAATTCTCTCCAAACTGGCAGGGCCCGTACATGGTTCACCGGGTTCTAACAGGAGGAGCCCTCATACTTGCAGAAATGGACGGAGAAATTTGGCCGAAGCCGATAAATTCGAATGCAGTAAAGTGATACTATGTGTAACATTTATGATTTCCTTATATGATGTAATTTGAACTACGCCTGACCTGATTCCCGTTTAAGAGGGGATACGTAGGTAGCTTTATGGGTTTGGTCACAATTCAATAAAATCTTCATTTCCCCCGATATTGGAAACTGGGGCAAAATTTTAAGGAGGACCCTCAAAATTCTGAAGTTGATTTCAGCCATTTACCGCAAGCAGCCATCAGAAACAACAACCTAGTAAACCGGGGCAGAATTTTGCGGAGGACCCTCAAAATTCCGAAGCGAGAAAGGTTGCAATGTCTTGAACCGTGTCGCAGTCGTCGGTTCATCTAAACAAAAATTATTTTCAATTATACATTTATGTTATACTTTACTAAATCATGCATAGATATTATCAAATTGCTTTGTTTAGCGACGCTACCCCAATGATATACAACATCATGCCAAGCAGGGCAAGCGAAGTCCACGGGGAATACGAACTAACCTTCCCCCTCTACAAAACTCGCGATTTTTCTTTGGATGCAGGTACCTAAGTCACAAATCACCAAATATATTTATACACTCATAATTTTCAGGAATGCAACCTTCAGAACCATCACACCTACTCACAATTGCTATCCGTACATGATATCCTCAGCAGCCACAATATCGCAATCAACTATCAGCTAAGGGATTTTACTACCATTTGTCTTTTACTTTTCTGCATTGCATAAGGCTACTATTCTTCCTTCCAAGGTTAAGCTCTACCTTCATCTGCATTTCTGCATTGCATAAGGCTACTATTCTGCCTTCCAAGGTTAAGAACTACCTCCATCTGCATTTTTTGCATTGTATAAGGCTACCATTCTGCCTTCCGAGGTTAAGCTCTACCTCCATCTGCATTTCCGCATTGCATAAGGCTACTATTCTGCCTTCCAAGGTTAAGCTCTACCTCCATCTGTATTTTTGCATTGCATAAGGCTACTATTCTTCCTTCTGAGGTTAAGCTATACCTCTCTAACGACCCGACTGGTCGTTTCACATTTTCGAACCCCATTCCCTTAAATAATACTTTCCGCTTTTGCTTTAGCAAATTTATGACTTGTGGGGGCGGCTGGTTCAGAAGTTAGAAGAGTTTCGGACAAGATTAAGCCTAGTTGCTTCTTTAAGTTTCTTTAAAAAGGCCAAGTTTGACTTCGGTCAACATTTTGGGGAAACGGACCCGGAATCGTGATTTGACAATTTTTGAGGGTCCGTGGGAAAATATGGGACCTGGGCGTATGCCCAGAATCAAATTCTGAGGTCCCTAGCCCGAATAATGAATTTTTATGTAAAATTGTTAAGTTTGAGTTTCAAAGATTTAAATAAACTAAGAAATCATTGTTTTCATAGGTATCGGGTTCGGATTTCGATTTCAAAACTTGGTACAAGTCCGAAATATCAGTTAAGACTTACCCATAAAATATGGCGTCAATCCGAGTAGTTTAACGGCGTTTTGACCCGTTGAAGGAGAACTAAGAACTTGGAGTTCAATGAATTGATTTATTTGGTTTTGGGGGTTGATTCCTCGATTAGCATTGTTTTGAGTGTTTCAAGGGTTCGAGTAGGTACGCCTCGTGATTTCAAACTTTTCGGTATGTTCGGGCGGGGCTCAGAAGCCCCGAGCGTCAAGTGGTCGAGTTTCGAGTGAAGTTGAAAAACTTAGAAAACTTCATTTGCTGCTTCTGTAATAACCGCTTCTACGACTCCTGGGCTGCAAAAGCGGGACAGCAGAAGCGGTCATGTTATCGCAGGAGCGGAAGGGGCAAGCCCAGGGGGAACCGCAGAAGCGGACCCCTGACCGCAGAAGCGGTCCATCCGTACCAGGCCCAGAACCACAGAAGCGGTGGGCTCTCCGCTTAAGCGGACTCGGAGAAGCGAGTTTGAGACCGTAGAAGCGGCCCAGGCTCCCTTAGCCTTTTTCCGCAGAAGCGGCCCATTTCTGCAGAAGCAGAACCCGCAGAAGCAGGATTCCTTCTGCAGAAGCGGAAATCGCTGGGGACAGAACCTCTTTTAATACGAGCTTAAGCTCGTTTCTTCCATATCTCTCTCAACTCTTAGGCGATTTTGGTAATTCACAAGGGGAGGTTTCAACATAACATTTCGAGGTAAGTAATCCCCACTCATCTTTAGTTAAAGTACGTAAACATTAGGTAGATTTAACACCAAAAATTGGGTAAAAATCAAGAGATTTGAGCTAGACCTAGGGTTTAATGAAAACTAAGGTTTTAGCACATAATTTGCCATGTAATGAACTAGAAATCATATATTTGCGATCCTTAGGTGATGGAGAACAACTTCCTTCGAAAAATCTCGAAATTCGGGCACGTGGGCCCGGGGTTGGAATGTAGGAAACTTGTGTTAATGGCTAGGAAATTGCTTAAATAGCTAGAGTTCAACCCTGTAAGCCTTTACTTACTAGTTGTTGCTTCATTTGATTAGTTTGGGATTGTCCGGCTTCGAATTAAGGACTTGGGCCATTCTTGGATATTGAGAGTGCACTTTGGAGCGAGGTGAGTCTCCTTTCTAACCTTGTAAGAGGGAATTTGTGTCCATAGGATTTTGAATAAGTAATTGTTGCTAAATGCGGGGGCAACGTACGTACGAGGTGACGAGAGTCCGTGCGTAGCTACTATATGATAACTGTTCGGGTAGTTTAGGACCCACGTCATGTCTAATTCGGGAATAATTCTTACTTTAAATGGCCAATATGATTGTTATAAATTGCTAGAGACTTCAGGGCATGAAAGTGGACATATAAAATTGCTGAGCCTTGGTAAGAGTTCCCTTGTATGTACTTGAGCCTTCTCTGCTTTTCTTGATATTTCTTGATTATGGATCGGGCCGATCGCCTCGGTGATAATAGATGCATCTATGGTTCATGCCGCTCGACCCTCGACAGTGCACAATTTATTTCTGTTGGAGCGGGCCGTCGACCTCGGCAAGTTTGTGCATGATTTATATGCTTACACTTAGTTATGACATGACTAGTTATTTGATGTAAAAGGAGAAACTGGTAATTTAATTAAGGCAAGAGCATGAATATAACTCTTCTGTTGAACCCGTGTTATTGGAAATCCTTCATATTGTATATCCCGCTTTATTATATTTTATTGTTTTGGACCTTAGTAAGTATCAAGTCGACCTCTCGTCTCTACTTCTTCGAGATTAGACGACATACTTACTGAGTACATGTGGTTTATGTACTCATGCTACGCTTCTGTACTTAAATGTACAGGATTTGAGAAAGGTGGAGCTGGACATATTTCGGGCGCGCAGCAGTGAGCACGCTCAGGGACTTCAACGGTGAGATGCCTTCTTTCTCATGCCGATTCACAGCCGAAGGAGTCCTTTCTTGTATTTTTGATTTCTGCCTATCCTGATTCAGACAGTAGGACAATGTTTTTTATTTTGTGTATACTCTACTGGTCGCCCGTAGCTAGTGACACCAGGTTCTGGCACAAACACTATAGTAGATATTTATTTTGGGATTTGTATCGTTATGTTAGCACTTCATGGTTTTTACTAGCTGCATCATTTACTTGCAAACTTTAGAATTTACTGTCTTTGGCTAAACTAAAATGAGGACTAAATCATACTTTCCGCAGTTTGGCTGGCCTGACCATAGTGTTAGGCGCCATCATGACCTATTACCAGAAATGGGTCGTGACAACATGGTATCAGAGCACTAGGTTCACGTAGGTCTCACAAGTTACGGGCAAACCCAATAGAGTCTTGTAGATCGGTACAGAGACGTCTGTATTTATCTTCAAGGGGCTATAGGGTGTTAGGAAAGACTACTGTTTATTTATTTCCATCGTGCAGTGGTCAGTGTACTAAGTTTCCTCTTCTATTCTCTCATAGATGGTGAGGACCCGCACCGCCGACGTTCCGTACCCGGGAGGAGCTGCTCCCCCCATTGCTAGAGGCTGAGGTAGAGGCCGGGGGAGGTCACCGGCCTATGGTAGGGGATGAGGGCGTCCCAGAGCTATTCCAGTTGCACCACCAGCAGACCCTGCAGGGGATCCCATCATTGAGGAGCAGGGCGAGGTGCCCGCAGCTGCGCCTACTCCGGTGGATTTCATGAATGCGCCGGGATTTCAGGAGGTCATGGGCTGTATGCTTCGGTTCATGGACACTATGACTCAGGCTGGTTTATTTCCAGCAGATCCAGCTACCTCACAGGCAGGAGGGGGAGCACAGACCCCTACCGCACAGGCTCCAGGTCATGCAACCGCCGTTTATCATACTCCGGGTGCACTACCCGTAGAAGGGGTCCAGCTAGTTGCTGCAGCGGCACCCCAGCCCAGGCCGGCTGTGGAAGGCAATCCGCAGAAGTTATTAGACAGGTGGACCAGGTTGCACCCTCCAGTCTTCGGGGGTGAACATCATGAGGATGCCTAGGATTTCATTGACAGGTGTAGGGATAGGCTGCACAACATGAGGATATTGGAGTCACATGGAGTCGACTTCACTACTTTTCAGTTGGAGGGCAGGGCCTATAGATGGTGGCAGTCTTATTAGCTTAGCAGGCCAACATGCGCTCCTCCCCTCACTTGGGGTCAGTTCACTCAGTTGTTCCTTGATCGGTACATTCCACCCTCTGAGAGGGAAGAGCTTCGTCATCAGTTTGAGTATCTGGAGCAGGGTCATATGTCAGTGATCGACTATGAGGCGAGGTTCTATGAGTTTTCTCGCCATGCACTCATGATACTTCCCACAGAGGCAGAGAGAGTACGAAGGTTTGTCAGAGGGTTACATCCCACTATCCGGTCGGGTATGGCTCGTGAGGTAGAGATGGGCACTGGATATCAGTTAGTACTTGAGATTGCCCACAGGATTGAGGGTTACCGTCTGAGGGGTAGAGAGCAGATGCAGCAGGATAAGAGGGACAGATTCTCAGGAGAGTTCAGAGGCGCCCCAGCTAGGGGCAGAGGTCACTTTGGGAGGGGTCAGCCCAGTAGGTCCCCAGATCCAGCGCCACCACGTGCTCGGGGTGCTCCAGCACGCTCCTATTTCAGCGCCATGCCAGAGAGTTCCTATCACCCGCCAACCATTCAGGGTGCATCCAGTGGGTATTCAGGTCCTCCGGAGTCTTTCGGACCCTATTTCAGTGCTATACCGGAGAGTTCTTACCGCCCGCCGGCCACTCAGGCTTCTTCTAGTGGGCCTTCTGGTATTCAGGGTTAGCCATCTGGGCAGCATGCCACCGCACCACGTTATTTTGAGTGCGGGGACGTAGGCCACATGAGGAGATACTGCCCCAGGCTTAGGGGCAAGGCAGTACAGCAGGGGCAACGGCCCATGACTCCAGCACCAGCGGTCCAGCCGCCTAGAGGTGGAGAACAGACCGGTAGAGGTCATTCTAGAGGTAGGGGCCAGACAGGGAGAGGTCAACCAGTGCTCCAGCTAGATTCTATGCTCTCCCCGCCAGGCCAGATGCATTGGCCTCAGATGCCGTCATCACAGGTATTATTTTCGTCAGCGGTAGGGATGCATCGGTATTATTTGATCCAGGGTCTACTAATTCATATGTATCATCTCTGTTTGCTCGTTTCCTGGCTATTTCTCCTAAGTCTTTGGGTGCTCCTGTTCATGTGTCCACTCCAGTGGGTGATTCTGTGGTTGTGAACCAGGTCTACCGGTCCTGTATGGTTACTTTCTATGGTCTTGAGACTAGAGCAGATCTCCTATTGCTTGATATGATCAATTTTGAGGTTATTCTGGGCATGGATTGGTTATCTCCATATCACGCCGTTCTAGATTTCCATGCCAAGACTGTTTCTCTAGTGATGCCAGAGCTGCCATGACTGGAGTGGAGGGGTTCCACTGTGGATACACCTAGCAGGGTCATTTCCTTCCTGAAGGCTCAACACATGGTTGAGAAGGGATGTTTGGCCTACTTAGCTTATGTTCGAGACACCACCGCAGAGTCTCCGATGCTTGATTCAGTGCCAGTAGTCCGAGAGTACGTCGATGTTTTTCCTTCTGATCTTCCTGGCATGCCTCCGAATCGTGATGTTGATTTATGTATATGGCTCCAGGCACTCAGCCTATATCTATCCCACCATACCGTATGGCTCCTAAGGAGCTGAAGGAGCTGTTGGAGGAGTTGCTAGCTAAGGGGTTTGTTAGGCCAGTGTATCGCCTTGGGGTGCACCGGTGCTGTTTATAAAGAATAAGGATGGGACTATGCGGATGTGCATTGATTACCGCCAGTTGAACAAAGTCACCATCAAGAACAAGTATCCATTGCCCCGTATTGATGATTTGTTTGACCAGCTGCAAGGAGCTAGGGTGTTCTCTAAGGTCGACCTGAGATCAGGGTATCATCAGTTGAAGATTCGGGATTCAGATGTTCCGAAGACCGCATTCAGGACTAGATATGGCCACTATGAGTTCCTGGTGGTGTCATTTGGCTTGACTAATGCTCCAATGGCATTTATGGACCTGATGAACAGGGTGTTCAGACCCTATATTGATTCTTTTGTTATCGTCTTCATTGATGACATCCTGATATACTCGCGTAGTCTGGGGGAGCACGAGCAGCATTTGAGAGCAGTGCTTCAGACCCTACGAGAGCAGAAGCTTTATGCTAAGTTCTCCAAGTGCGAGTTTTGGCTAGAGTCAGTAGCATTCTTGGGTCATGTAGTGTCAGGAGAGGGTATTAAGGTGGATCCCAAGAAGATTGAGGCAGTTCAGAGTTGGCCACGTCCTACTTCAGTGACCGAGATCCGGAGTTTCTTGGGGTTAGCAGGCTATTACTGGCGATTTGTGCAGGGCTTTTCATCTATTGCATCACCTCTGACCAGATTAACCCAAAAGGGTGCCCCGTTCTGTTGGTCCGATGATTGTGAGGAGAGCTTCCAGAAGCTCAAGACAGCCTTGACTACAACACCAGTTCTTGTATTGCCTTCCGGTTTGGGGACGTATACAGTGTTTTGCGACGCTTATCGCGTTGGTTCGGGATGTGTGTTGATGCAGGAGGGGCGAGTTATTGCATATGCTTCACGACAGCTGAAGGTTCATGAGAAAAATTATCCTGTGCACGATCTAGAGTTGGCGACGATTGTTCATGCTCTTAAGATATGGAGGCGTTATCTATATGGAGTGTCATGTGAGGTTTATACGTACCATCGCAGCTTGCATCAATTGTTCAAGCAGAGGGATCTTAATTTGAGACAGCGCAGGTGGCTTGAGCTACTAAAGGATTATGACATTACCATTCTTTATCATCCATGCAAGGCAAATGTGGTTGCGGATGCCTTGAGTAGGAAGGCGGAGAGCATGGGTATCTTGGCATTCATTCCTTCTGAGATGAGACCATTAGCTTTGGACATTCAGTCCTTGGCTAACAGACTTGTGAGGTTGGACATTTCAGAGCCCAGCCGGGTCCTAGCATGTGTGGTTGCTCAGTCTTCGTTGTTGAGGGAGATTAAGGCCCGACAGATCGATGATCCACATTTGGCAGTTCTCAGAGAGACGACACTTCAAGGGGGTGCCAATGAGATTTCTATTGGCGAGGATGGTGTGTTGCGACTCCAGGGCAGTGTATGTGTTCCTAATGTTGATGGTTTGAGAGAGAGGATCCTAGAGGAGGCCCATAGTTCTAGGTACTCCATTCATCCAGGTGATACGAAGATGTATCGTGACTTGAGGCAGCATTACTGATGGCGGAGGATGAGGAAGGACATTGCGGAGTATGCAACTAAATGTTTGAATTGCCAGCAAGTCAAGTATGAGCACCAGAGGCCAAGTGGCCTACTTCAGTGGATGCTCATTCCGGAATGGAAGTGGGAGCGCATCACCATGAATTTCTTGGTTGGGTTGCCGCAAACTCAGCGGAAGGTTGATTCAGTATAGGTCATTATGGATAGATTGATCAAGTCTGCCCATTTCGTTCCAGTGACGACTACTTATACGGCAGAGAGGTATGCTCAGATTTACATTCGGGAGATAGTGAGATTTCACGGTGTGCCGGTCTCCATCATATCAGACAGAGGCCCTCAGTTCACTTCCCATTTCTGGAGAGCTGTTCAGAGTAAGTTGGGGACCCGCATAGAGCTTAGCACGACATTCCATCCTGAGACAGATGGGCAGCCAGAGCGGACAGTTCAGATTTTAGAGGATATGCTCAGAGCATGTGTGATTGACTTTGGAGGGGAGTGGGATCTGTTCTTGCCCTTGGCAGAGTTTGCATACAATAACAGCTACCAGTCCAGCATAGAGATGGCCCCGTATGAGGCATTATATGGTTGGCATTGTCGTTCTCTGATCGGGTGGTTTGAGCCTAGTGAGGCTAAGTTGCTTGGTACAGATTTGGTTCAAGATGCCTTGGATAAGGTAAAGTTGATTTAGGAGAGGCTCCATACAGCTCAGTCCAGGCAGAAGAGTTACGCGGATCAGAAGGCGCGTGATATATCATTTATGGTTGGCGAGAAGGTTCTCTTGAAGGTTTCGCCCATGAAGGGCATCATGAGATTCGGAAAGAAGGGCAAGTTGATCCCAAGGTTTATTGGCCCCTTTGAGGTGTTGAGGCGAGTTGGAGAGGTTGCCTATGAGCTTGCTTTACCTCCCAGTCTATCAGGAGTTCATCCAATCTTCCATGTATCGATGCTCCAGAAATACCATGCCGACTATTCACATGTGTTGGACTTCAGTAGCATTCGGTTAGATGAGAGTTTGAGCTACGAGGAGGAGCCAGTTGCCATTGTTGATAGACAGGACCGCCAGTTGAGGTCGAAGAGGATTTCTGCAGTGAGAGTCCAGTGGAGGGGCCAACCGGTCGAGGAGGCGACCTGGGAGTCTGAGGAGGACATGCGGAGCCGATATCCCCACTTATTCAGCAGTCCAGGTACTTTTATATGTCTATTCGAGGATGAACGTTTGTTTAAGAGGTGGAGAATGTAACGAACCGACTGGTCGTTTCGCATTTTCGAACCCCGTTCCCTTAAATAATACTTTTCGCTTTTGCTTTAGCTAATTTATGACTTGCGGGGGTGGGTGGTTCGGAAGTTAGAAGAGTTTTGGAAAAGATTAAGCCTAGTTGCTTCTTTAAGTTTCTTTAAAAAGGCCAAGTTTGACTTCGGTCAACATTTTGGGGAAACGGACCTAGAATTGTAATTTGACAATTTCTGAGGGTCCGTGGGAAAATATGAGACCTGGGCGTATGCCCGGAATCAAATTCTGAGGTCCCTAGCCAGAATAATGAATTTTTATGTAAAATTGTTAAGTTTGAGTTTCAAAGATTTAAATAAACTAAGAAATCATTGTTTTCATAGGTATCGGGTTCAGATTTTGATTCCGAAACTTGGTACAAGTCTGAAATATCAGTTAAGACTTACCCGTAAAATTTGGCATCAATCCGAGTAGTTTAAGGGAGTTTTGACCCGTTGAAGGAGAATTAAGAACTTGGAGTTCAATGAATTGTTTTATTTGGTTTTGGGGGTTGATTCCTCGATTAGCATTGTTTTGAGTGTTTCAAGGGTTCAAGTAGGTCCGCCTCGTGATTTCAGACTTATCGGTATGTTCGGGCGGGGCTCGGGATCCTCGAGCGTTAAGTGGTCGAGGTTCGAGTGAAGTTGAAAAACTTAGAAAAACTTCATATGCTGCTTCTGTCATAACCGCTTCTGCGGCTCCTGGACCGCAAAAGCGGGACCGTAGAAGCGGTCATGTTATCGCAGGAGCGGAAGGGGCAAGCCTAGGGGGAAACCGCAAAAGCGGACCCCTGACCGTAGAAACAGTCCATCCGCCCCAGGCCCAGAACCGCAGAAGCGGTGGGCTCTCTGCTTAAGCGGACTCACAGAAGCGAGTTTGAGACTGCAGAAGCGGCCCAGGCCTCCTTGGCCTTTTTTCGCAGAAGCGGCCCAGGCCTCCTTGGCCTTTTTCCGCAGAAGCGGCCCATTTCCGCAGAAGCGGAACCCACAGAAGTGGGATTCCTTCCGCAGAAGCGGAAATCGCTGGGGACAGAACCTCTTTCAATACGAGATTAAGCTAATTTCTTCCATATCTCTCTCAACTCTTAGGCGATTTTGGTGATTCAAAAGGGGAGGTTTCAACATAACATTTCGAGGTAAGTAATCCCCACTCATCTTTAGTTCAAGTACGTAAACATTAGGTAGATTTAACACCAAATATTGGGTAAAAATCAAGAGATTTGAGCTAGACCTAGGGTTTAATGAAAACTAAGGTTTTAGCACATAATTTTCCATGTAATGAACTAGAAATCATATATTTGCGATCCTTAGGTGTTGGAGAACAACTTCCTTCAAAAAATCTCGGAATCCGGGCATGTGGGCCCGGGGTCGGAATGTAGGAAACTTGTGTTAATGGCTAGGAAATTGCTTAAATAGCTAAAGTTCAACCTTGTAAGCCTTTACTTACTAGTTCTTGCTTCATTTGATTAGTTTGGGATTGTACGGCTTTGAATTAAGGACTTGGGCCATTCTTGGATATTAGGAGTGCACTTTGGAGCGAGGTGAGTCTCCTTTCTAACCTTGTAAGAGGGAATTTGTCCCCATAGCATTTTGAATAAGTAATTGTTGCTAAATACGGGGGCTACGTACGTACGAGGTGATGAGAATCCGTGCATAGCTACTATATGATAACTGTTCGGGTAGTTTAGGACCCACGTCATGTCTAATTGGGGAATAATTCTTACTTTAAATTGCCAATATGATCATTATAAATTGCTAGAGACTTGAGTGCATGAAAGTGGACATATAAAATTGCTGAGCCTTGGTAAGAGTTCCCTTGTATGTACTTGAGCCTTCTGTGCTTTTCTTGATATTTCTTTATTATGGATCGGGCTGATCGCCTTGGTGATAATAGATGCATCTATGGTTCATGCCGCTCGACCCTCGGCAGTGCATAATTTATTTCTGTTGGAGCAGGCCGTCGACCTCGGTATGTTTGTGCATGATTTATATGTTTACACTTAGTTATGACATGACTACTCATTTGATGTAAAAGGAGAAACTGGTAATTTAATTAAGGCAAGAGCATGAATATAACTCTTCTGTTGAACCCGCGTTATTGGAAAGCCTTCATATTGTATATCCCGCTCTATTATATTATATTGTTTTGGACCTTAGTATGTATCAAGTCAACCTCTCGTCTCTACTTCTTCGAGATTAGACGGGATACTTATTGAGTACATGTGGTTTATGTACTCATGCTACGTTTCTGTACTTAAATGTACAGGATTTGAGGAAGGTGGAGCTGGACATATTTCGGGCGCGCAGCAGTGAGCACGCTCAGGGACTTCTACGGTGAGCTGCCTTCTTTCTCATGCCGATTCGCAGCCGAAGGAGTCCTTTCTTGTATTTTTGATTTCTGTCTATCCTGATTCAGACAGTAGGACAATGTTTTGTATTTTGTGTATACTCTACTGGTCGCCCGTAGCTAGTGACACCAGGTTCTGGCACACACACAGTAGTAGATATTTATTTTGGGATTTGTATCGCTATGTTAGCACTTCATGGTTTTTACTAGCTGCATCATTTACTTGCAAACTTTAGAATTTACTGTCTTTGGCTAAACTAAAATGAGGAATAAATCATACTTTCCGTAGTTTGGCTGGCCTGACCATGGTGTTAGGCGCCATCATGACCTATTACCAGAAATGGGTCGTGACAACCTCCATCTGCATTTTCTGCATTTGCATAAGGCTACCATTCTACCTTCCGAGGTTAAGCTCTGCCTCCATCTGCAGGGCTGAAATAATGCCACCTTTATTTAGATTCTGCATGGCTGAAATAATGCCACCTTTATTTAGATCTTGCATCAGCTGAAAGATCGCCATTTCTATTTATGTCTTGTATTGGCTGAAATATCGCCACTTCATTTAAGTCTTGCATCGGCTGAAATATCGCCATTTTATTTATGTCTTGCATTATCTGAAATATCGCCACTTTATTTATGTCTTGCATTAGCTTAAATATCGCCACTTCATTTAAGTCTTGCATCGAAATATCGCACAACTCTTTCATCCTTTCCGGGTAAAGAGGGACAGCTGTTGATATCTAATTTTTTCCTAGGTATTTTTATATACAAAATACTTTCAAAATAACATGTACATACATATATAAGCATGCCCAAGAGTTTTGGTATTTTTTCCTATTTTTTAAAGATTTTAAAATCAATTTATTGTCCATTTTAGCAGTACAAAAATCTATAATTATTCTCCAAAACTATCCTTTTTATGAATAACTTATTTTACTCTTATATTTACACCAAAATATAATTAATGTGATTTTTGTATATTTTTACAATTTTATTTGGTATTTTTAAAGCTAAATTGCATATAATTGCAATTATAGCCTATTTTACGATTAATAATATTTTATAATTGAAAATTAGTTCCAGTATTTTTAAATTAATATTTATGTACTATTAATTAGCTCAGTACTTTTAATTTGCTTTTAAAATCAATTTTTATTATTTTTACAAAATAAAAGAAAAAAATTAGCTATTTAATATTTAGCCCATTTCTATTTCAATTACAGCCCCCATTTCCTTTCAATGTTGGCCCTTAGTTTGACCCAATTCCGCCCCAAATTAAACCATCCCAATCCCTAAATTACCCGACCCCTGACCCGATTAAAAAACCCGCCCGGCTCCCCTTTGATCCAGCAATTGATCATTTTGATCAACGACCATAAATTCCCCTTTCCTTTTTTAATCTCCAAACCCCCCTAACCTAATTCATTTTGTCTGAGACGTCACCTTTGAACCCCTTCGTCTCTCAAATCCTTTCGAACCTTCTTGGAACCCTAATCGTCTCCCACCTTATTTCATCAGGTTTCCACCGGAATCCATGGTGTCTCAGGCCATGGATGGTATGTACTCACCCTTCCTCACCATTAGACCTAAGCTATTCAAGGCTGTGAAACCTGACTTCGATGGTTCTCTCCAAGACCTTCTCAGATCTGTAGATCTATGACTTCACCGGCCATTACTACGGCATATTCGAGCAATATGAGTCTTTTCGACTCAGGATCTAACTTTCCTCAAGACCTTTCTCATTCCTAGGATTTTTCTCATTAACCCTAAGCTGTCCGAGGTTCTTTACTTGCTTATTTTCTTAGATCTGGAACATGTCTATGTTTTATTGAACGTTTAAAAGATTTTCCCCAAATTTCCTTTTCAAAATCATTTTTTCTTTCGATTTAGGGTTTCTGAAAGGTTTTCAAAAGCATCTTTCTGATTCTGTTGTTCTTTCTTTATGTGTGTTTGTCTGACTTCTTTCACTACGCATGTACTATTCTTCTATTTTCTTTTTCTACTCTACATGTTATTCCTATGCTCATATGTTAATCCGTTTTGTTTTCCTTATTCTTTGCTATATGTGTTTACGGTCGAGTTCTTTGATTTTTGTTTACTTTATAAACTTTGTTTGTGTTCTTACTAAGCATATTTCATCTACTTTTGTTTAAGCACGTATTGTCACACCTCCTTTTTTACACACCACCCCGAATGATAGTATATAAGGGAGTTTTTCCAATTTATGTGACATTATTCGAAATGAAATTATTTATTTATCAGAGTCGCCACTTTGGATAGTTTATTTGGTATCCGAAGTCACCGGTTTATTTTGAATCCCAAATCGAGGAAAATTTCGACTTTCCTTTTAAAGTCTGCGAACCAGAAATCTGGGTAAGAAATCTGTTAACCCGGGAGAATGTGTTAGGCATTCCCGAGTTCCATGGTTCTAGCACGATCGCTCAACTGTTATAATTTGTCCTATTATCCGATTTTAATACATTTTGAACCTATGTACAATTTTGACTTTTGACCGCTTTTATTTAATTATTTTAAGAAAGATTGCAATGCTATTTAAAATATGTTTCGAGCCACGTCACATAAATGCACCCGTAGCCCATTACACATTTTATCTAACGTTGAGATTTGGATTTGGGTCACATAAATGTGAACCCGAGTTTAGGAAAGTAGATTATTAAAATACGTGCCTAAAGCAACTACGTGTTTTTAACGTTGCGAGGGCAATGAAAAATTTGCTAAATGACACGCCTCGATTTCTAAAGGATTAAAGTTAATTAAATGAGGGTCATGAGTTTTGGGATTTTATTTGGTATGGCGCGCCTAAACTATTCCAAAAAAAAACTTACTCAACTAAAACAAACTACGGATATTCATAAATTATTTTTCTAGACTACTTTGAGAGTTGATGTGAGGCAATGAATTGTAGATAACAAATTCACGTGAAAAAGTAAAAATACGTAAAGAATTAGTGATAAAAAGAAGAAGTTAGCTCTTGATTCCTCTGGTCTAAAAGTCCAGGCAGTTTTAAAACCATTAAAATGATATCAACCAAATTCAAACTTGTATCCAACCCCAAAATTATTTATCCATGTATACATGAAATCATGAACGACTAATATTAACAAAACTAAATTGCCGAACATCATATGAGTTGAATGACCCTTAAATCCTGTTAAGAAGAATGAACCATATAAAATTTAAATCGGCATACATTAAATAGATAAATCAATTTACAGGTGGTTCTCAACGTCAACACGAACATTTACAGACTACACAGAGAACATCTATTGACTACACAAAAATAGATCTTGCATTTGCATCATGTCAGATTTCAACAAAATTTCAGCAATAAAATATTTGCATTCATCAGTATAGAATTACACAAAGGTGAGATATATGAACCTCAAAGTGGACCTTCAACAGAAATGGAACGCTACTGATGACCAAAGCAGTGGTCGGAAGCCTCGATGGAACTACGATCTATACCCTGAAGCTCGCCGGAAACGCAACAAAATTCGACGACAGACCTAGCTTTCACTGACGGGATGGAGATTAATGGAGGTGAAGGAGTGACGTCATTTTTTGGTCGTCAATGGCACTGCTTCAGTCGACGCGGAGAGGACGAAGCCAAGAGGGGTCGTGTTTTTGTGTACTGCGGATCTTTAATTTTTTATGAAGAAATGGAGTTGATTTCCTTTTCTAATGAAGAAGAAGATGGGAGCAAATAGGGTCCTTCTCCATTGAAAATTGCAACGGATCCTTGTTAGCCAAAAAAGGAAACTGCCATTTTTAGCATTTTTCTCTAGGTTCCGTTCCTTAGGTCCTTTTCTTTTTGCTTTTTTCCTGTATTTTTAGCTTTTGAATTCTTATCAATGGACGATGGAATGGCGGATCTAGGGAGTGTGTTTTGGGTGTCCTATATTTTAGGTGTAGGTATTATTATATAGGGGTAGGGATTAGGTTTATATTTTGTGTATTTTGCCAATTAATCCCCAGGTCTTTTTGTGTTAAGTCTTTAGGGTCTTTTTATTTATTTATTTGTTCCAAAGAAGAGTCTAGAAGAGTCTCTAAGATTAGCTTAATGAGTATTGAGTATTGATCTTAAGAAATAGGCTAGAAACTTGGGCCTTTATGACTAGCTATGTTAAAAATTAGCTTAATTAACTAAAAGTATTATAAAAAATATTAATTAGCCATACCTAAGTAAAAAGACTTATTAAAGAAAAAAGACTAACCATTAAACAAAACTGATTTTGTATTATTTTTTTTTCAAGGTTAAAATGACTATAAAACATTAAATGAACTTATTTTATTTTTGTAATTTTCGTTTTCTTGTAATAAAATAAAGTAAAAGAGTAAAATTAATTAAAATGGCTATATTAGGGCTAAATTAAATATTTACGTACTAAAATATAAAAAATCTCGGGGAGGGTCAAAAATCACATGTCTATAGCTGCCGCTCTTTGACTGGAAACGCGAAGAGTTTTCAGACAAAGAACGACTAGATAGATTTTTTGACCCCGACCCTTATTTAGGGAGACTAAAACTAAAAGAATGGAGAATGTGACCGAGCCCTGGTGTCCGAGCTGCCTACATATCCTTGGCTAGAAAGGAATCAGTCCACGTGTAGTTCAGAAGTAGATGAGGTGATGGAGTGTGTGAAGAGGATGAGAGTCGATTGAGGTTCCGTCCGAGGCTCCGGTCCCCTGTCCCCTGTCCCGTTATTACATCAAAATCAAAAATGAAAAAGACTAACTAAGCCTATCAGCTACGAGTTACAAGATTCCTATCTATGAGTCTTCTGAAGCTTGATCTTGAGTCTTGGTTGGTTCTTCATGCGGACCCTGATCTGAATCTTAATGCTTGTTTAATTAGCCGCAGGTGCTAGTTCATTCTTCTTCAGCTTTTCAAACCAAGATGGGACATGCAGAGCTTGTGACCTCAGCCCTGTCTTGAGCAGCTCACATATTTCATTAACTTCTGCATTTGGATTCACTTCTTGTCTTTCTTTTTTTTTTTTTTCTGGATTGTGACTAACTTATGTTGATCATCTCGGACTGCTGACTCGCATTCTTGACGCGAGTTTCTTTTGTTGCTGACCTGAATTGCATTATGAATTGAATTCCCTTTTTTCCAGGTGGGAGCCTGATTGCTGAACCTGAACCGTCTTCTCTTGTTACTTGACACTGTTTTCCCTTGCACCTTGAACCATTTCCCTTGAAACTTGAACCGTCTTCCTTCGAAACTACTTTCCCTTGAAACTTGAGTTGTCTTCCTTCGAAACTTCTTTCTCTTGAAACTTGAGTTGTCTTCCTTCGAAACTGCTTTCCCTTGAAACTTGAGTTGTCTTCCTTCGAAACTTCTTTCCCTTGTAACTTGAGTTGTCTTCCTTCGAAACTGCTTTCCCTTGAAACTTGAGTTGTCTTCCTTCGAAACTACTTTCCCTTGAAACTTGAGCTGTTTTCCCTTGTTCTCTAGGTGGGCGCCTGATTCTACAACAAAATAGACAAAACAAAAGAAATTTTTTTGCCCCAGTTTTCACTAGGAAGATTTGTGAGTTGTTAGCAATATTGTAAACCACTTATACTATTGACGCAATGATAAGAGTAAACTAAAGACTAGACTAGGATGTGCGTCTCCTAAAAGTGATTGAGCTTGCGAAAAACTATAAACTAAGCTTGACTAAAGTAAAGACTAACCCTATTCTCCAGGCGGGGCTCCCTGATTTCAGGAAAACTAAACATTGATAATTTAAGAAAACTAAAAATGACCCCCTTTTTTTCTTCTTTTCTTTTTTTTTTTCAAATCTAGACTCCCCTTTTTCAAATTATCCTAGGAGAAAATTCGTCAGACTAGGTTTTCTATCTTAGGAGAAAGATTCATCAGAATAAGATATTTATCCTAGGAAAAAATTCATCAGACTAGGTCCTTTTTTTTCTTGTATCTTAGGAGAAAGATTCATCCGACTAAAAGTTTATCCTAGGAGAAAATTCATCAGACTAGGTTTTCTATCTTAGGAAAAAAATTCATCAGACTAAGATTTTGATCCTAGGAGAAAGTTCATCAGACTAGGTTTTCTATCTTAGGAGAAAAAATTCATCAGACTAAGATTTCTATCATAGGAAAAAGTTCATCAGACTAGGTTTTCTATATTAGGAGAAAGATTCATCAGACTAAGATTTTTATCATAGGAGAAAATTCATCAGACTAGATTTTCTATCTTAGGAGAAAAATTCATCAGACTAAGATTTTGATCCTAGGAGAAAGTTCATCAGACTAGGTCACTTTTTTCATGTCTTAGGAGAAAAATTCATCAGACTAAGATTTCTATCCTAGGAGAAAGTTCATCAGACTAGATTTTCTATCTTAGGAGAAAGATTCATCAGACGAAGATGTTTATCCTAGGAGAAAATTCATCAGACTAGGTTTTCTATCTTAGGAGAAAGATTCATCAGACTAAGATGTTTATCCTAGGAGAAAATTTATCAGACTAGTTCCACTTTTGTTATCTTAGGAGAAAAATTCACCAGACTAAGATTTTTATCCTAGGAGAAAGTTCATCAGACTAGGTTTTCTATCTTAGGAGAAAAATTCATCAGACTAAGATTTTGATCCTAGGAGAAAATTCATCAGACTAGGTCCCTTTTTTTGTTATCTTAGGAGAAAAATTCATCAGAATAAGATTTCTATCCTAGGAGAAAATTCATCAGACTAGGTTTCCTATCTTAGGAGAAAGATTCATCAGACTAAGATTTATATTGGGAGGAAAATCCATCAGACTAGGACTTTTTATCCTAGGAGGAAAAATGTGAAGATCAATGGCAAGATTTTATGCACAATAGCAAGACAAATAAAGGCAAAGATTTGAGAAACTTCCCTTTGTCGGCTGTTATCTTTTTTTTTAAAATTATTTTTTCTTCTTTTTTTTTTCTCTTTTTTTTGAACCATTTTCCTTGCACTGCTTTGTACCTGTTTCACACAAAGAAAAAATTGTTAGTTTGAAAAATGGTGGTCGGTTTGTGGTCTTGAGTCTTGGACATCTTGGCTTTTGCTCAATCAGCTTGAGTCCATTTCAAGAGACTTTTGCTCTGCATCAACCCTAGATTATTCACACCCAATACCATATGTATTTGTGTCTCAATCAACCTTATCCCAACTAGAGATCTTTGCTCAGGTGACCTTTTCTGATATCTTGAGTGACTTTCTGCTTTTTGAGCAATTTATCTGTCAGAGAGAATCACCAGTTATCTTTCTTGCGCCAAGTAAGCTGAAAAGAGTCTTTTTGGGGGAGCCTTTGCATGAATCCTCAAGGCATATTGACAGTAACAACTAAGTGTGCTGGCCAAATTTGCTTTTGCAACTAAAAAGTTGGTAGCAGATTTTGAAATCTTTTCTTGCTTGTTTTGACAGGACTGACTCATAGTGAAGGACACAATGATGCAAAGAAATGAATATTAACCAGAAATTCCCCCTATCGGAAGGACAGAAGGAAGAGTTTTTTTTCTTTTTTTAATAACTAGCCTTAATGATCATGACATGAATTTTGGACTCTATGGCCTGATCTATCCAACTAATCCAATCTTCCCTTTTACCATTCTTATGACCTTTGAAGTCGGGCTTGTTCATGCCAATCCTTTGCTTCAGCTTCACGACTCACTTTTGACAAGTAGTGCCCCGAGGGATTTTCCCCAACAAGTCTCTCTCATTTATTCATCTCTGCTTACCGTCGTCTTACAATGCCCGTGAGGATTTTCACCAGTAAGACTCTCTCATTTTTTTTGTTTCTTTTTCACTTTCTTTTGTGAGCAACTTGACAGTGTTCTATGTCGTGTGGCAACTGCTGATCATTGCATGCGTTTCTTGACATTCTTGAAGGCTTATCGGGAGGTCTTGTTGGGAAGGTTTTTTTGATCAAAATGATGGGATTGTAGACTTACAACTCTTGGAATCGACTCTTTCAAAAAAGAAATAAAATCTCTGCCCCATTTTCAACTATTGGGGATTTTTTTTGGGATTTTTTTTTTGAATTATTATTTGGCTGGACCGAACCGTGAGGTTGCCTACGTATCCCTTTTTAAGGAGTCAAGTCTAACGTAGTTCAAACATCTGACCTAACCAATTTTTCATCTTCTTTCTGTTTCTCTTTTTTCTTTTTTTTTGTTTGCCCCAACTTCTATTTTTGAGGGCATGGACCTTTGACTATTTTTCTTCATTTTTTTTTATTATTTGAACTTTCTAAGAGTTTCCGTAGTTTATACTCTTGGTACATGGACTTTTTTTTCTTTTCTCTTTTTTTTTTCATTTTTTTCATTTTTTTGACTCTCGACTCTAACTTGATTCCAAAAGAGGGTGGTCAAAGAAAATAACACGGGCTCAAAAGGGGTAGTGAAGGATATAAAGTATTTGGGTAACAGAAAAAGGGCCTCCCAACCTCGAGAACTCCAAACATAGTATCCTTCTGCAATCACAACATTGATGAACATGCGTGTCTTATTGGTGTGTCGTGGTCACAAGACACTTTTCATCCATTAACGTCAAAATTTCCAACAATCTTCAATTGATTCTTCCTCAAGCCCAATCTTCACAATGATTCGAAGGTGACTTTTACTCGACCTTGATTCCCAAGTATTTCAACTCTTTATTCATCCTCAAAAGTGCTTTTTTTTTCCAGTTATCCAATTCCAGATTAAATCAGTTTATAAGATCTGGCCAAAATTTCCGCATGCATGTCATGTTATTAGAACTGGCGCGAAAAGAACTAAGAACAGAATGACACAAAAGGACAAACTGAATTTTATTGAATAAGTATGTAAGGGTTTGACGACTAAACAAGTAACCTAAGATCCGAGTTACAAACCTAAAATAACCCGGATAATAGCAACAAAATAGACAGACATGACTCATACAAATAGAATAGAAAGATAGAAGGGTTTGACTCAATAAAGCAAAAAAAATCTGGATCACAACCCTAAAATAACCCAGATAACGGAAAAAACTTCAAAACAAGCTACCAAGATTCCTTCCTAGAGAGGAGATAATGACTTTTCAATTGCTAAGCTTGACATTTAGCCACAAAATTGCTCATCAGAATCACCATGGTCTTCTCCAATTTCAGTTGTCAAATTCCCGAGAGGATTCTCATACTCCATGTCACTAGGCATTATCCCCACAAAGTGTGCATCATCCTGTGTAGGTAAAGGATTCTGCGTGATATTTTGGGTGTCACTATCTTGAATCACAATAAGGTTTTTCTGGATCATCCTCTCTATTTCTCTTTTCAAATCCCGACAACTTTCAACATTGTGCCCCTAGGCATTAGAATGGTATTCACACCTTTTAGAAGGATCAAAGCTTCTTGCACGTGGGTCCACATGATTTGGAGGAATGGGTGCAATCATTCTCTAATACTTTAACTTCTCAAATAAGCTTGCAAATGACTCTCCTATTGGTGTAAAATTATCTTTCAACTTTTGTTCTCTTCTATACCCCTGGCTTGGATATGGGTTATAAGGCACTTGAAAATTTTGTAGAGGCTGGTAAAGATTTTATGATGCTCGTGCTCGCCTTCTTGGGTGATTTGGTGGCTGGACAACATACTGAGGTGGATCAACAGAGTATGATGGGTTCTGAGGTGGATAGTAATGCTCAGGGGAGTCATGGGAAACCTGATGAGGCTACACATACCTTCGAGGTGCTCCCTTGGGACCTCTTCTCGACCATGTTATCATCATGATTTCTTCATCCTTCTCATTTGTGTCACTAAAATTATCAGATTCATCCTGGACAGCCTAAGTTGCGGCTATGAGCACGTGATTTTTACCTCACATGAATTACTCCCACAATATCAAAAATTTTTTTATCTATTTTTGTTGTGTGTAATTTGGTGAATTTTCGTGATATTTTTGTTATTATTTGCATTTGTCTGTACCTATGTATTTTATTTAATTAATAAAAAATACAAAAATATGTTGCATTTAGGATTTGATTTCATATTTTAGAGTAATTAAGCAAATTATTGTTTTAAAAAAGAAGAAGAAGAAATTCACAAAATAATAACGTGCTTTGCATTTTGTGTTTAATGTCCAAATTTTCTTTTAATTGGGTATTTAATTATTTTGTGATAATTACTACTTAGAGTTAAGTAGTATTTTAGGATAATTTGGACAAGGATTAATTTAGGTTTATATTTTAATTTAATTAGAATTTTAGAAATTAAAAAGAAAAGGAAAAGAATTGGAGGAAATCGGAATTAGGCCAAAATTCCCCAAGCCCAAACCAAAAAACCATCCCAAACCCGCTAAAAAACCGGCCCAGACCCGACCCAAACATATCCCGTCTCCAGCTCCAAACCATACGACGTCGTTTGGATTAAATTAATCGGAGCCGTTAAAGATCGTTCATCCAACGGTCCAAAACACGTTCCCTCACCCGTATTCGACCCCGACCCGTTTACATCAGAGACCGATCCGATCTCAAAGGTAACTAAACGACATCGTTCCAATTAGTGATATGATCCAAGCCGTTGATCTCGTTTGATCTAACGGTTTGGATTCAATCCCCTTACAGTATATAAACTCGAAACACACACCAGCCCCCCTCAGACCCCCCATCTCATCTCTCTTAGGCTTCAGAGACATCTCTGTCTCACCGCCTCACTCCACCGCCCGCCGCCACCGGAAATTGCCTCACGGCGGTTCCGGTGGTCCAAACACCTCCAAATTTACACCATATCACCCCCTCGACCTACCCGTTCCAAATCTCCAACCCATGTCCCTCGAATCATTCCAAAACTCTTCGAATATTAGATCGAAGAGTCAACCCCAAACCCTAACTCGCCCAATCGCCTCCAAAATAACATCATACAACCACTGGACCACCCTCACCCCAAATCCCTTACCAGCTTCCCCCGAATCCCCCTCAAAATGCCCGAACATCAAATATGAACCCTAAGTTCACAAGCCCTAAAGTACGAAAAGGGGATGTAAGGATTTTTTGACCAGACTGAACCTTAATATTGAGTTTTCACTTGAAAACACAAGCTTAAGGTCTAGTCCGATCGGAAATTGAAGACCTGTCAAATTGATTCGAGTCTAGTCTAAATCTCTAAGGTATTGCTTTCTCTTTTCTTTGCTATTAATTTTGTTCGTTATCTTTCATTTTGTTTCTCCCTTCTCTTTCTCAGACTTTTTATTTGGTCCATTTTTCATCAGTTTTGTTCTTCCTTAGGCGTATGTTAGAAACACTTCCTTTTCAAATTGATAAGTAGGTTGTTCATTATATTAATCTGAATTTCATAGTCAGTTAGATGTTGTTGAAATTACTCGAAATTGCCGTTATTTTTAATTGTCATTTGAACTGTTTGGTATGGTTTCGAAATGTGTATCATGCATGTTAGTTCAGTTTTGTTGGTTTAAGAGGTTTAAATGTGTTAACTAGTCGAGTCAGCGATCCATGACCCATTTGAGGGTCAGACATAGGTTAGTTCAATTGGCTGCAAGCCCGAATATGAGTTGCCTTGGGTCAAATTTGACCTAGGCTGTTCTAGAATTAAATAGCAAGGGGGGTTTAATGACTAATGAACAAAAGGGTAAGGGGGATTAATTCAGAAATACAGGCACGCTCATACCTTTGATTAAAATACAGGCACGCCCATATCTTTGATTAAAATACAGGTGTGCCCATACCAATGGATTAAAATAATGGAAAAGGGTCAATAGTGAAACTGACACTCTGTTTAGTGTCTTTAGAAGTGGGAAAATCAGAGAGTGATGGGGGATTTATTTTCTTAATGGGTTAAGTGCTCTTAAGGGCTGGAAATGGGTTGAGTTTTTGGGTATAAATACAGAAGTATAGAGGGAGGTAGGAGGGGATCCATCCTTACACACTCTAAAATCAGATAAAAATACATAAAGGGTCGCTCCTTCTTTTTGAAATTCAGCCTTAGTTTTCGAGAATCTCCTCTTCTAATTAAGTTTGGTTTTCTCCTTGTTTAAGCTTGAAAAGGTGTAAGAATGACTTAGTAATGATTGGGTCTGATCTTTGCTGAATCAATTAAGGGTTTAAAGTTGGGATTTAATTTTTTGATTTACATCGTTGCTGATTTTGAGCTGAAATTCACTGTCCTATCGGATTTGGAGTTTCGCTGTTGGTTTTATCATTGATCTGGGGCTTTGTTGCTGTTTCTTCTTATTGCTGCTTCTGGCCATCCATTCACTACTTATTTTGGTTTTGTCTTGAACTCCAGGTACATACCTTGACTTCAAAATGTAGAGGCTGATTCTCGTGATAACTTGAGGAATTAATGAAGACAATTTGTTTTGTTATATGTATTTTCCTTTGTTCCCTTTTTCCCATATGACCTGTCGATTTAATTTCTGGCTATGTTATACACAATGAAGGCCCATGTCAAATGCAGTTGGACTGTTTCTCCATATTTGCTGATTTCCATTCATTTTACTTCAGCCCTTATTAGTGTCAAATGAGTTATTACTAGTTTATTGAGGAGATGGGGTTTGTATTTGGAGTTAATCATTTGGTCTCAACCTTAAATAGCATGTTTGGATGTAGTTTTAATTTCTGCATGGTTGTGTTTGACTCCTGGTGTTTGGTTTTGTTTATGAAATTCATATGTGTTATTAGTGTCTTAAAGGTCTGTGATTCAAATGATGAGTTATAGCCCCACAAGTCACCAAGATAGTGAATAGTACGAGGCCCTCTTTTCAGCACTGTTTCGTTGGTATTGGCCAAGTTTCCAACAATGTTAATAATCTGGTTGTTTGAAAATAGAACATGTTTCCTTCCATGATTAGTGTTCTATTTCAATATCAATTATTTGAGGTTTCTTTTAATAGTTAGTCAGTTTAATAGAATTATTCAGAAAAGTATCAAAGTATCCAGGTTTGATTTGAATATATTTAAACCAGAGTTGAATTTAAATTACAGATTTTATACATTAATGCCAAGTGATGGGCAATCTGTGCAAAGCTCTACTAGCACGTTAAAGGTTTTTTTTGTTTAGCATGATAATATGTGTTAGACATTCAAATAGTATTGCAAATGTGTCCTAAATTCAACAGTATTTGACTTGGAATCAGAAGTAGCAATAAATATCATGTTGGCTTCAAGCGTTGGTATTAGATCACTCGTGCTGGATTTTTTTAGTGGTAGGCTTCGAATTGGGCCCAGACCTAGGCCCGTCCTTGCATCTATACTTGGACATCAAGGTTATATCCTGTTTGGTCAACTTTAATGAATCCCAACTTTAGTTTAAATGCTGTTGAAATTAGTTGAAGATCCCTTATAGCTTTAGTCAATTAGTAAAATCCCTATTGGTTAGACGAATGTGAGCCATAGTAGATAACAAATAGTTATTAGGCCTCCGAGCTTTTAGTTTAAAAATCCTTTAAAGTAGAAGCGAGGGGCGCCGCGCCAAACAAAATCAAAATGTGTGGCCCTCTTTAATTACGTCTTTAAAAATACTTAGAACTCGAGGCGTGCCATTTAGCAAGTTTCTATGGCCCTCGCAAAGTTAATAACGCGTTAGTGGCTTTTAGGCGCGTCTTTCATAATTTTACCTTCTTAAACTCGGGTGTGCATTTCATGTGACCCAAATCCAAATCTCAAAACGTTGAATAAAATATGTTTAGGATTGCGGGTGCATTTCATGTGACGCGATCCAAAGACATGTTTTAAATGATGTTCAACATTCTTTAAAAAATTGAATAAAAGCGGTTTAAAAGCTAAAATTTGTACATAGGTTCAAAATGTATTAAAATCAGATAAATAAATTGAATATGATTGTTGAGTGACCGTGCTAGAACCACTGAACCCGGGAATGCCTAACACCTTCTCCTGGATTAACAGAATTCCTTACTCGAATTTCTGGTTCGCGGACTGTTAAACAGAGTCAAACCTTATCATCAATTCGAGATTCAAACCGGTGACTTGGGATACCATAAATCTCCCAAGTGGCGACTCTAATATTTTAATAAAATTGAATCCCGTTTTGGTTGTCCTTTAATTGGAAAAACTCCTTTTATTATTGCCCCTTCCGAGGGTGTAGTAAGAAAAAGGAGGTGTGACAACTCTGGCGACTCTGTTGGGGACATTCTAAGCCAGAATCTTTGGTTCAGGGTTCAAGAATTCGAGCTTGGAATTATTGTTGTATTTGGCTTATTTATTATCTGATTTTTATTACATGTTTTTTGCTTAAAGGTGCTAAATGTTGCTTTTACCGCTTTGATATTCGGTGAACTGTATATAATCTGCTACGAAACCCATCTTCTCTCTGAGTCTTCTAAATAATGAAGAAGGGTGCACTTCGTGTGACTTCTTTTCTGTTTAGGGTCCAATCCCATTGTAGAACGAGGTTCGGATATGTTGCTAAGCCGGTGGAGCTTTTGTATCCCCGGTACGCTGCCCCCTGGCTCGAGTTGTCCGCTCGGGTAAGCCAGGTCTAGAACAATAAACTCAGGTTTTTAAACCTAGAAAAACAAAGCCTCATGCCGGATACCTAGTAGGAACGTTTGTTTGCATCATGTACATTTGACTTTGAAGACTCAATACAGGGGTTGGGTCTGTCTAGGACAGGTGTACCTGAAATATAAAGACCAATATGATGCATCTTACTCGCTACTTGTGCATTCATTTGCTTTGAATTTGCATGTTGACCGGTTTATAAGGGTGATTTAGGGAAAAGATAATGAGATGGTTGAGAGGGATAAATGCCTGCTTTGAAATATCCAATGTCCAAATAGTGCTGAAACTCTGCCAAATTTGAGAAAAGAAAAAAAATTTTATTTTCAAAAAAAATAAAATAATAATTGTTTCATTTGCCGATGAAATAAAAAATGGGTTGCATCTTGTTTCCAAAAATAGTCTATTTTATTTACCTGAACTACGTCAGTTTAATTCTCACCGGATGTGAGATACGTAGGCAACCCCCATCAGGTCCAACTTCCCCTTTTGCAGAAATAGCCCCAAAACAATAAATTTTTTTAGTGTTGTCATAAACAAGTTAGGTGATGCCATTCTTGTCTGAAATAAGTCGAATGTCCCCAAAAGGACGCCGGAAGGCCATTTTTGCAAGAACAGCCACCCTGAGTCATTTTTAACGGTTAGCAGACACAACTTTAAAATCTTCCTCCTTGAAGTGCTAAAAGGCCGTATCTGCAAAACCAATATGTGATTTTTCATTAAAAGTAATCTTTTTAAAAATGATCATTTTTTTGAGTCATCAAATCACCTTAAATAAATGTGCAGGATGAGCACGATTGAAATTGAACCCTTCACAGTCCTTAAAGAGATCCCTTTGAAGCTCCATCTGTGGTGGAATGACCTAAGCAAGGTGTAACGACCCGGCCGGTTGTTTTTGGAATTTACACCCCGTTTCCCCATTAACTGCTTTCCCTAAGTTCATTTCTGCTATTTTGGTTTGCCGGGACGTTCGATATTAGGATTCAGAGTGTTTTGGGACACTTAGTCCCTAAATGAGAATTTAAGAGTTGAAAAATGGTCCGTATTTGGAACAGTATGAAGATGACCTCGGAATGGAATTCCGATGGTTCCGTTAGCTCCGTTAGGTGATTTCGGGGTTGGGAGCGTGTTCGGAATGTTATTTGGAGGTCCGTAGAACTTTTAGGCTTCAAATGCCGAAGTTTGAATTTTTTGAAGTTTCCGGTCCGATAGTGAGTTTTTGATCCGAGAGTCAGATTTGAATTCTGGAAGTTTCTGTAGCTCCGTCATGTCATTTGGGATGTGTGTGCAAAATTTTAGGTTATTCGGACGAGGTTTGGTTATGGTTTTGATCGAAAGCGTATTTGGTTAGAATTTGAAGTTCTTAGGCTTGAATCCTTGATTTAATCGGGTTTCCGGCGTTGTTTTGGGTGATTTAAGGATTGGTACAAGTTCTAATAAGGTATTAGGTGGTATTTGTGTCTTTGGTTGGTCTCCCGGGGGTCCTGGGATGATTTCGGATGCTCAACGGGTTAGTTTTTGGAAGTTAGAAGGAAATTTGCAGCAGGCTTCTGTTGTTTTCGCTTATGCGGCTTGGGAAGCGCAGAAGCGGTTCCACAGAAGCGGACTTTTCACCACAGAAGCGATTTATTACCTCCTCCTCTGAGACTGCAGAAGCGATTACGTTCCCAATAAAAAGCCGTCATCCTTCTGTCGCCTGTTAGCCACACCAGACCAAGAATTCTACGACCAGCCGCCTACTTAATTACACTTCCGGCATTAAGCAAGTTCCTTCTTCTGCGAATATGAGATAGACCGACAGCCGGTACGGGACTAAGGGACTGTGGGAATTTTTTCTTTCTAAAAGAGGGCCTGGAACTGGGCTCTCTTCACAGCCCCTAAAGGCGTTAGGAAGAGATTTAATCAGCCAGCGTAATAACGGTCATTTTTTTGCAGAAGCGGGACCGCTGAAGCGGTCATATGTCCGCAGAAGCAAAATTTGTCCCCTTAATGAGAGACCACAGAAGCGGTTATTTTTACGCTTAAGCGGGGCCGCAGAAGCGGAATTGCCTGGACAGTACTTAACACTTTCAAAACGATGGTTCTTCCATTTTTATCAAAACAATAGCTTGAGAGCTCAGTTTTGGGAGATTTTTCGAGGGCTTTTTAGAGGCAACGATTGGTTAATGATTCCTTACTCCCTTATGATTAATACCCGCTAATCTAACCTCAAATTCAACCTTAATTTTGGATTTTTGAATGAAAATTGGGGTAAAGTTCTTAGACCTAATTGTGAGGATTTGAGGGGGCATTTGACCTCCGATTTGGGAGATTTTATATGTTTAGACTCGTGAGAGTATGAGGGTTCTGAAAATGTAAAAATTATTCTATTCCGAGACGTTGGCTGGAGGGGCATTTTGGTCATTTTACCTATTTTGCGCCCTAGTTTTGATTTTTTAGTGGAATCAGTTAATGGCAATATTATTTACAATATGAAATTGGTTTGAATAGATTTGGGCCACTCGGAGTCGGATACTCGTGGCGAGGGCATCGTTCCCTAGTTGATTTCGCACCGGTTGAAGGTAAGTGGTTTGCCTAACCTTGTGTGGGGGACTTCGTCCCTTAGGATGTGATAATTGGTAATTGAATGCCTTGTACGTGAGGTGACGAGCGCGTACTTGAGCAAATTGTTGGAACCCGAATTTTTTACTTAATTACTTGATTTGGATTCTCTCTCATATTTGCCTTACTTTACTTGCTTGTATAGCCTGTGCTAGCGTAGAAGAGCATGTTTAATTGATCCAAGCTGCCTATTTGTTTAAATTGTCTTAATTGTGATTATGTGGAGCATGTTAGGCCAATATTCTTTGATGCCTTGTATTGTTGTACTTAAATTTCTGAATATTTCTCTGATATTGGTTGCGCATTTACATTGGGACT
>MU689020.1:154571-221274 GCA_026770625.1 Nicotiana glauca | reverse complement strand
ACACTTGAATAAAAAAGCCCATTAGGCCCGCGAAGCCCACGAGCCCGGCCCGTTTAGTCCAAGACCATTTGGGCTTAGGCCCGTCACGGGTTGGTTCCACCCAGCAGGCCCAGGACCGCCAAGCCCGGGACCGCCCGAGCCCGGGACCGCCAAGCCCAGGCCCGCTAGGCCCGGCCCATTTGGCCTATTTAGGCCCGGGCCCGCCTAAAAGTGCAGCCTTAATCTCAGGATCAAATAAATGAGAGTCTCGAAACGTGTTTTGCTGAATGGTTCAAGGAATATGTAAGATTATAAAAATCATTATCTTTTAAGCAATTATGTACTTGAATTGGCTTGTTATATTTAACTAAGTCTTATAATTTTTTTGAAATAGGTTCAACGCAACCACATTGAGAACCAATTCTTGTGTAGTCTTGCTCATGGACCATTAATAAGCGCAAAATATTATTCGGTGTATTTTGTTAACAGATACAAATTTCACACGAAACGTCATGGTAGTGTAAAATCAGCAATTAATAGTGGGGTTTGTATCTCGGATCCAAATTTGGTGACTATTATGGACGGATACAAGAGATTATACAATTGGAATACCGCGAAGAGCCTTTAAAGCTTGTGTTATTCAAGTGTGAATGGTTTGATCCAACTGTGAATATTGGTGTCAAGGAGCATAACCAATACAAATTAGTCGATGTGAACCATCGCGGTCGTTTTAACTAGTACAAATCTTTTATTCTTGCGATGCAAGCAACTCAAGTAAGTTATGTGCCTTATCCTAGCACGAAAAAGAACAAGGATGATTGGGTAGCTGTTTTGAAAGTTAAACCTCGGGATGTTATTGAACTTCCTGATGAGGCAATAACATCAAATCCAGAACAGACTCTTCCATTCCAAGTTGAAGAAGTTGAAGTCTATTTGATAGATATGAATTTCACCACGGATGAGAATATAATCTTACATGATCCAAATGGGGATATAATTGAAATGGTTGAACCCATTGATGATGGACTGTTGATAGAGAATCAAGAGTTCGAAGAAGAATCTTTAGAAGACGAGTATGAAACTGAGGATGAAAATGAGGAGGAGGATGAGGAAGAGTTTGAAGAAGAAACAAATGATGACCTAGGGTGTTGATAAAGAAGTTAACTATATTTTTATTGAATTTTGTTTTTCTAGTAATCTGTGTGATATGTTATAAGTCATGTATCTATTAGTAGTATAATGTATTAATTGGAGCCAAGATCGTTGTATTTTGGTCTAAAGAAGTTATCAAATTCAACAATATATTCAAAGAGTGGACTTTGAGCTTTTCTTACTGTCACCTCTTTTCTCTGTGCAAAACAGAGCCTCTTTATTTATTTTGAGCTTTTCTTACTGTGGTATATACTGTTTCAGCAGATTGTTATAATCTAGAGTAACCTCATTAACCCCAGAACACATCTTTGAATCAATTTTAGGCTAGGATTTGTAAAGAGAAATAGATATTTACATTTTATGCGAGTGGAAGCTTATGGTTTATATTTGAATGTTCTTATGGTTTATACATACATGATGATTTGGCAGCAAGATGTTAACAAAGAATATGTGTATTCACTTGCTTATATTTAGCCAGTTGGGTCACAAGGGCCAGATCTTCTGGATTGATTATATTTTCATTCTGGCCTGGCACTGGATTGATTATATTTTTTTCATTTTGATTGAGTGCAGTTGCGCCATTTCAGTCTGCTAATAATCTCAGTTGCTGAAATCTGCTTCTGAAATAGAAAAAATTGTGATGGAATTATTAGTGTAATAGAATTGAAACTGAAAGTGCTTGAACTGAACTGAAACTGAACTGAACGGAAATAGAAAAAACTGAAAGTGCTGAAATCTGCTTCTGAAATTTAAAAAAATAACTGAAAGTGTAATAGAAAAAACTCTTAAACTGAACTGAAACTGAAAGTGCTGAAAACTGCTTCTGCCCATATATACTGAAAGTGCTGAAATCTGCTTCTGCCCAAGGTGTATAAAAATGATTAATCCTCTTGTCAAACAACTCACAATCTGATACTAAAGTTACATACCACATGCTCTTTCTTGGTGTTTCAACAGTATGCATATCAGTTTTGAGCATTTGCTTTTGTTGCTCTATCTTCTTAATTGAATAACTTTTGTATATGCGGTTAAAAAGGGTCGAGATCCAACACCAAGTGAGTTGCATTTGCACGTCCATACACATGGTAATGATGGAAAATCTTTTGTTGCTGAGAAATTCCGAATCGTACATGTAAGATAACTTTTTAAATAATTTTATTGACTTTACTTTCATATATTTTTTTATTTTGTAAATTGAATGCTCAATATTATTTAGTCTTTTTATTCACTAATTATTAACTCTTCTACAGGAAAAATATCAGGAGATATTACAACAACAAATACAAACTCAATATGATATTGATCAGTGTAAAGCATATTATCAAGCCGCGGGAGGAGAAAAGAAAAGAAGAGTATATGGTCTTGGATCTAAAGCAAAATGCTACTATGGGCCAAATCTTCATGGTTCTTTTGGATTTGATGCTACATCGTCAGCAACACATCCAAATGCTCAATCAACACCGATAGGGAATTTGGATGAGTTAGTGATGCGATTGATTCATGCACTGACAGATCATATAGTTCCTGTAATCGTTGAGCGGGTACGCGAATTAGTTTCCTTACCCTCGCGTCAGCCAAATACTGACCACCCATTAGATGTGGCACCTACAGTTCCTACATTTTCTACTGCTGCTAACATTGATGAGGTTCATGTATTGGGTTCTGATGATGACCGTAACTCTCCAGCCTCGCATAGTTAGCCTATTTTGTTTGGACTTTATTGTTGGTCCTTGTGGATTTTTTGTACTTAACGATATTGTTATATGCATTATGCTATATATTTTGGATCTTATTGAATATATTTTTAATTTGTATTAATATCAGTGACTTTTTATTAAGTGTATTTAATAGATTTTATGTAATATGCTAGAATAGAGTACATTTAAAATAATGAATAAAAAGAATTTTAAAAAATCAGCAATATATTAAAATAAATTAGCGACGGATATTTTCCGTAGCTAAAATTATCGCATAAAATCAAATCTTGCGACGAATTGGTGACAAAAGGTTTTTGTTGCAAGAGGCAGGGAGAATTAGCTATAACACGTCTAGCGACAGACGATTTTGTCGCTATAAGAAGAAATGACGAATTTTGTTATGTATTGCAGCGACGAAAGGCGTTAAAATAGCAACAGAAACAAGAAATATAGCGAAGATTATTTCCCTCGCTAAAATTTGCTACAAATATATGTCGTTGCTATTCCGTCGCTAACTCTGCGACGGTTACGAGCATTTTACGGACGAACTTGAATCCATCGCTAAACACCTGTAGTGACGGAAAATATTGATTTAGCGACGGAATGCGGCCATCGCTAAACGCTATTTTTTTTGTAGTGAAAGACGACCAAGTTCTTCGAAAAATGGTGCATCAAACGAATACTCTCCATGCCATATCATCCCGCTGGCAATGGTCAAGCTGAATTCTCCAACAAAACAATACTGAATATCTTAAAGAAAAAGCTTAAGGACGCTAAAGGGCTATGGCCGGAGTTGCTACCAGAGGTATTATGGGCCTACCGCACCACGCCAAAAATGAGTCAGGCGAAACGCCGTATTCACTAGTCTACGGGACTAACGCCATGATACCTGTTGAGGTCGAAGATCCTAGCCTGAGATACTCCAATGAAATCGGACCAAACAACAATGAGAACAGAAAACAAGACCTCGGTGAGGCAGAAGAACGAAGAGACATAGCTTATGTAAGGATGGTATCCCAAAAACAACAAGCGAAAAAGTACTACAACAAGAAGACCAAAATACTACCACTCAAAGTCGGAGACTATGTTCTCAAGGCCAAAACACAAACGACCAAAGACCAAAAAGAAGGCAAAGTGGGAATCAATTGGGACGGGCCGTACAAAATCACAGTGGCAACAAGCAAAGGGGCATTCCAACTAGAGACAATGGAAGGAAAACCACTACAAAACAATTAGAACGTCGCTCACCTCAAATACTTCAACTTCTGAAAAACGACGCCCCCCAGAATCGTACTCTTTTTCCCTCACCTAGGTTATGTCCCAATTGGATTTTCCCAGGTAGGTTTTTAACGAGGTGATAACGGTGGCGTCTCGAAGTTTAAAGTATAATTCATCGCCCCGCCTGCCGATTGTCTCTCCAGGCCGAACGATGAAGGGACTAGATACAGGGAAACTTCTCCAATATATGTATGAAATGAACATGTATAGTATTCTCAAGTGAATGAAATAAAGCAACATTTTGTACTCTCCACCGAGATATTCTCCAATGAATAAATAAAGCAACATTTTTACTCTCCACCGAGATATTCTCTAATGAGTGAAATAAAGCAATATTTGATTCTCCATCAAAGAAAAATTCGACTTCGCTCGAATTACAACAGGTTAACATTTCGACCTTAACTCGAAATAACACCCCTGCGGCCAAGAGCCGTCGCCAAAAGAAAAATTCGACTTCGCTCGAATATAACGGGTTAATATTTCGACCTTAACTCGAAATAACACCCCTACGGCCAAAGGCCATCGCCAAAAAAAAAACATTCGACCTCGCTCGAATTATAATGGGTTCACATTTCGACCTTAACTCGAAATAACACCCCCACGGCCAAAGGCCATCGCCAAAACAAAACATTCGACCTCGCTCGAACTGCTCAACATTCCACCTAGCTTGAATCATTTAAAATCAACTCTGCTCAAGTTACTAAGATCTACAATCAACCACACCAAAACAGTACCCGAGAGGCCGAAAAGCCGGAGACCCACTCACAACAAACAAAAATAACAATGCGAAGGTAAATAGCAAAAAGATAGTCTTTCCATTGCAACTATTATATTACAAAAGTTTTGTACAAAGGGCTCGGAGACGCCCTTATAAAAATAGCAAAGCAAAAACAAAATAAATACAACAGTCCTACGCCGCGTCATCTCTCGCAGCATACTCCTCGTTATACCAAGAATCGGAGGCGAGCCTGTCCGCACCATCATTATCAACATCGTCTCTGCCAGGAGTATCGGGATCATATCCGCATGCTTCACGAGCTGCACGTGCTTTAACACGTACACCCTCGAGTTCTTCCTCGAAAACCTTCCCGTTAGCTTGTAGGGACTTGTATACATCTAGCTGATCCTTGGTATGGACCCATATCTCATACAACTACCGCAGCACGACGGGATCAGCTAAGATATGGGATGCGGAGGGTTGCGTCTGCCGTAGCACTTCCTCTTCATTCAAAGCAACAACCTGATCGTTCAACACGGACAACTCCGCCTCCAAATCTTGGACCTGTTTTTCTAATCTCGCCACCTTGAGCGCTGACGTTTCCATCTCATTATCTCGCTCGAACCTACAAACACGGAGGGCACCTCTAGCCGCTATTTCAGATACAACAGTCACCCTGCCCTTTTGAGCACGAGCCAAGTCATCAGCTTTAATGCTCAATGCACCCATCAAGCCGATGACCTACGCCTCTCTTCGCCCAAGTTCGGCAGTTAAGGCGGCCACCTGAGCCTAAAGGTCGCCGTTCTCGACCGTTATCCCCTTGCTCACTTCAAGCTCATCATCATTGGCCTTGAGCGCCTCCTCAAGCTCGCTACATCGACCAATGGCCCGCATCAGCTCGTCCTCCCGCTCTTTCAGCTCCTTGACCTTCTCTGCCAACTCTTCCTCTTTTTGATTAAGCCCATCGTGAAACAGCTAAAAATTGCTATCTTGAGTGAAGACGTCGGCCAATGCACGGTGCTTGGTGCGGTACTCTTTGTACTTAGAGGCCATCTTCCCAAAGACGACCGTCCTCCGTTCATCCCTCTGATCTCGCTCAATCTCCATGATGAGAGTCTGATATGTAGAGGAAAGAAAGTCGACTTAAGCAGATTACGCATAAAAAACAAATCCAAAAAAGGGGAAGAATGAAAACACTTACCCGCAAAGCCATGGCGGAAACACTCCGTGATAATTCCGCATCACTCATCGCCTGAAGCGCCATGTTCTTGGAAGCAGCACACAAAAGGGAAAATGCCGACAGTGCATGCTCAGAGTTTGCCAAAACATCGTAATCCACAGGAATGATTACGTGACGGTTAGGACCCTCCCTCCTCACTTCCACGCGGGTATTTCTCTCCAAGAAGGCCCGCACATCTTCAGGATCGATGTCCGAACCCGAACCATCATCCTCAGCAGGCACCTCTCCACCCCCTATGGCAGCAGACGACGCACCACCTTCAGCAGATCGTGCAGATCCCCCGCCTTGGCATGTCTCTTCGGCCCTAGGTGACCTCCCCGCCAAAATGGCATCTTCCATAAAAACGGCCCCTGTGCCTGACCTGGGTGAAAACGCCACTCCCGAAGCAATGGTTTTCCTTTCTCCAACGCCGGTGACGACGGCCTTCCCAAGCTCCACCCTCTTCCTCTTTCTCGATAGCGATTCTCTCCGTTGTAAGATTCATCTACAAGGTGGTAAGTAGGATGCGAAGAGATCTCGTCCCGTACAACGACATCCCGATGAGGGTCCCTTGTTGGAAAAGTCTGAGTACAACCTCTGCGGGCGGACTATGCTAAGGTAAATTGCATCCCCGCTGATGCAATGGCCTGGCGAAATGCCGGGACTAGAGCCTTCTTTTTGGAAATACGTCGGCCTGTCACCAAAAAGGGATCGTATCAATAAGTAATAGCAAACAGTCGAAGGTCGGAGTAAAAGTAATACTTACTAGACAGAACCTTCGATCCAAAGCGCTTGAAGAAAGCGGCCCAGTCTTGAATACCCACCATGTAAGGTAGCACGCGAGCTACCCAATCCTCAATGCCAATGACAGAAAAGGGCGCACGCCACTCAGCTTCACGGAAAAATCATGGATGAATAAAAAAGAAAGAACAAAAGTAGATAACAAGCTTACTGCAACGACACCTACGGTTATGATTCCACTGTTCAGGAAATCGAGAAGGGTCCGACACCAAGTGCTCCGTTTTGATGAAAAAAATACTTGCGCCAAAAGTTCTGGCTCGCCTTGTCATTTGTTCTAACTACAAACCCCCTGGTCCCACGATGCCGCAAATGTATCATGGTACCCCTATGAAAGTTCGAGGAAAATAAATGCAAAAGGTGGTGAATGCCGACCTCACACCCAACCAACTCTGCATACTTCGTCATCATCAGAAAGATTTTATACAAGTACGGAGACAGCTGTGCCGGGCAGACCTCGTAAAACTGGCAGAACTCTTCTGCCAGCGGAAGAAGAGGGAGGTTATNAAAATAAATGTAAAAGGTGGTAGAAGTCAACCTCACACCCAGCCAACTCTGTATACTTCGTCAGCATCAGAAAGATTTTATACAAGTGCGGAGACAAATGTGCCGGGCAGACTTCGTAAAACCAACATAACTCCTCCGCCAGCAGAAGAAGAGGGAGGGTATGACCAATCACGAAATGATACACATAAAAAGCACAATATCCAGGTTTGTAGACCTCTATGATGCCCCCCCCCCCCAGCCGGAACCATCTCGACGTGAGGAGGAATACGGTACGTATCTAAGAAAGTCCGGTTTTAGAGATCACCAGAACGGGAGAAGGAGCAGGTTCTTTATGGAAATTAGTTTTGGACATAGGGTTCCTAGGGAGTATTTCTTCTACGGTAGGGAAATTGTCACCCTCCTCGGTCGCGATACCCTCGCCACCGGAAGGAGGAGCCACTGATAGCGGAGTAATGTCGGAAACTTCATCGTGTGCACAGAAGGTTCGGGGCATCTTGGTAATAGAGGGTGTGCTGGTAAACCTAAAAGGAGAAACAGTGACTAAACGGGAAGACGGGAAGCAGAATCACAGGAACAGAGCTAAGAATTGAGAAAGATGATCGAAGGAGAATAATGTATACATAAGGAAGGTAATGGTGAAAAATCTCTGAAAAACGAAACCCTCACCTATTTACAGGGTTAAATGGCGCAAGAATCGAAGCAGAAGACTGACAATGGCGCTAAAACCAAAGCAACAAGCACTCAGATGCTATCTCGGGAAGATGCGTAATGATGACGCGCGTGGGAGTAACGTCACATCTTGATAACCACATCAATCAGGAGTCTGAAGGACGTGTCGCTCTCTCGATCATGGTTAACCCGGCATATTTTAATAGCCAAATTCTCCCACAACGGGAACAAATGATGTTCTCTTATCGAGGACGTGCAGGGCTACGATCTCAACAAGCGGAGGGACTATGATAACGACTATGATAATGAAATCATGTTGTTCAATCTTTATCCACAAATTTGGTAACCATGATAACGACTTAATAGGAAACGTGAAGTTTCTATGATGCAATCAGAGGCAGGCCAATATATAATCTTAGGGGTCATCGAATCCCATAAACTTCAGCAGAAATATATGTGTGTATATTTTGTAAATGGTTAATTTAAATCGCTTGACACTCAAAATACTAAAAGCTTTTAGGAGATACTTATTGAGCAGAATATTAACGTTTTTGCCACATTAAAATCCTAGGTCCACTTCTAGATGCAACTGAATACAGCTGAATGGAAAGAAAGAGCAAATTGGCTGCTTGAAGTAACAGATTATCTGTTCGCATTGAGTAAGCCCACTAATTAAGGTGGTAAAGTGCTCCATATATATAAATGGTTCTTCATTTTAAGGTTCAAATTTCAGATATCTCGTTAAAGGTAGAAGATATCCTACAATCACTACAAAAAAACAAAAATTAGCAGCAGACAAATTTTACAGCTAAACAAAAAAATCGTCGTTAATTCTATTTAGCTATAGTTAGCATAGATTACCAAAAATTCTATTAGCTACACATATTCGCTACGAAGTTCGAAACTACTTCCACAGTTTCAAAAATTTTATAGTTACATAAATACTATAACATCTTTAATACCATAAATTTCAAATGTCTTCAGTTCTTTCTCAGATTTTATATCAATTCAAACTATGTTACATAGATTATATATATAGAAGTGGAGGAGTATGTATTTAATTTGCTACTACTTTGAGAATATGTATTTAGTGCAGAATGCTGCTAATGTAGAAAGAATTGAAACTTTTGTCAAGTACTATTTCTGGATTCTTATCTGGCTGACTTGGGGCCTCTGAAATTGATGTAAACACAATTTCTCTGTTCATGTCTACATAAATCCGCCTATAATTTGTCAAACTCAACAGGACCCCTTGTCCGATTTCATTTATTACTTTTTCTTTTATAATTTTGCACCCAGAAGTATTCCATATATGCTAATCACTCAACATATATATCCTGTTGTGTTATAGTATTGGAATGATGAATAACCCTTGCAGATATAATGGTAATTTAAAGTAAATTCACATTATATAGGTGGGTGGTTGATAAATTTTGTAAGAATTTAAGTTATATACATTGAGAGTATAATTGTTTTTACATTATTAAGTCACTCAATTAATATCTTTAGGTAAGCCTCCTTCAAATGTGAAATTTGTAATCTTGAAAATAAGACAATACAAGTTACCTACTATAACAGATGATAGTGTAAAAATTTCTTATTATGAACGATGTATATAACTTAAACTCTATATATGAGTAGTGTATCTTTATTGCATTATTCATAATTCATTTAGTTTAAGTTATTACCCTTTATTTAAAGTTATCAGGTCACCCTTACTATATAAAACATTACATTAGTAGTTTTTGAATAACTTGATAAAATAAAAAGTTTGCACTACCAATTTTATATAAGCAAGATAAAAAATTCTAACGAATAAAATGGTCCGGCCACAATTTTTGTACATTATGTCCCTAAAAAAAGTAAGCAAACAAATAAGATCAAAGAGATAGAAGGAAAAAGTTAATTGCATTACAATTGCCTCATAAAAATATTAAGAAATACAAGCGTATGTAGTTGCTTATTCCTTGACGGATTCAGGATTTCAAAAGGATGGGTGCACTATTATGAAGGGGTGAATCTAGAATTTATATTTAACGGGTTTAACTATAGTCTCTTACCATGAATACACTACACTTTTAAAACTATAGGTTCAAAAGTATATTCTTTTTTAAATTTTAGTGATTTTCAGTTATATATCTATACTCCGTGTCGAAAAATAAGACCGTCTAGATTGGGATTTGAACCGTCAATTTCAATTGTAGAGGCGCACCAGGTAATTATTGCACCATAAGAGTCTTTGAGCATGAGTGCACACACATCTCTCTATAAATCTATATATATAAAAGAGAGCAATAGAAAAGTGAGGTGTCACCTCTCTTTAGCTAGGGAACTCATTTATCTTTTTTCTCAATTTTTTGGTATTTTTTCCTATTTTTTCCTTTTATGTGCTATATATTAAATAACCCAACACGTCTTAAATACTCTTAAACATATACTAGCATTAGTATCCGCGCGATGCGAGGACATAAACAACGTCAAATGATGATTTGAATTATTTGAACTATCTGCAAATAACTTTAAAAGTAAACCTACTATATAGAAATTATAAATAATTATTAGATATTAATTAAGAAGGATGACGTGAAATTAAAGAATACTAAATATATAACGTTGTGATTTATCTTGTTTGAGCGCAATAAATCATATTATTTTAGCAAAATTCTTACTACAACTTTATTTTTCATCTCAAGTACAAATAAGTCTTATCCTTCTATATTTTCAGAAATAAATTTTATTTCTTTTTGTTCTTTGCCTATAATTATTACATTATTTATTACTTAATATTATTATACTGTAATGTGATCTTTTATTAGCTTATAAATGTCTTGCTTATGACCTTATTAATAATCATCAATAAACATAATTTTTTATGCTTAAAATTTAATGTATTCTTATACCATTATTCTCTTACTCACTCATTATTTAAAATTATCAATAATATTTTTGAGTATTATTTAATAATTTAAATCTTAACGAACCAACCGGTCGTTTTGAGCTCTAGCACGCCGTTCAGCAGTCTGAGGCCATGAGCAGCTTCACTTCAGGTATTATGACTTGTGCGCATGGCTAGAATTTCATTTCGAGAAGTTCAGAGTTGATTTGGAAAGAGAATTCTCGTTTTGGAAGCTTTAAGTTGAAAGAATCAACTAAGATTGGATTTCAGAGTAAACGACCTCGGAATCGGGTTCTGAAGGTTGCAGTAGGTTTGTATGATGATTTCAGACTTGGGCGTATGCCCGGATTGGGTTTTGGATGACCCGAGAGTGTTTTGGCGCCTATTGTGGAAGCTAGCATTTTGGATGAAATTTCATAAGTTTGGATTGAAGTGCATTTTAGTATTATCGATGTCCGTTTGGGATTCCGAGTCTAGGAGTAGCTCCGTATGGTGATTCTGGAGTTGGGAGCGCGATCGGAAGTGAATTCGGAGGCCCGTAGGTCATTTTAGAGTCATTTCACTAAGATAGAAATTTGAAGGTTTTTGAGAAGTTTGACCGGAAGTGGACATTTTGATATCGGGGTTGGATTCCGATTCCGAAAGTTGGAGTAGGTCCGTAATATCGAATATGTATTGTGTGCAAAATTTAAGGTCAATCCGATGTGATTTGATGGGTTTTGGCATCGAATATAGAAGTTTAAAATTTCAAAGTTCATAAAGCTTGAATTGAATTGTGATTCATTATTTCGATGTTGTTTGATGTGATTTCAGGTCTCGAGCAGGTCCGTGTTATGTTATGGGACTGGTTTGTATGATTGGACGGGGCCCCGGGGGCCTCAGGTGTGTTTCAGGGTGGTTTCGGATTATTTCGGACTGTTTTGAAATAGCTGGTGCTGGTATCTGGTTTTGCTCTTCGCGTTCGCGAGGATCCTCTCGCGTTCGCGAAGAAGGATTTGGCTTCAAGGACTCTGTTCTTCGCGTTCGCGAAGAGGTTCTCGCGTTCGCGAAGAAGGAAATCTCTGCTGCACAGGTCTGACTTCGGAGGCTCATATCTTGCAATCTATAAGAAATTTGGAGATGATCCTAAAATTAAATATGTAGCAGTTTGTATCTAGTTTTCAGAAATTTAAACCATTTAGCATTCGGATTTGTGTACAAAAAGTTATGGCTGGTACATTATAGGCTGTTCGAGAAGAAATTGTGTTGCACAGGGCTAAATTTGGCTGCTTATATCTCAAAATCTATAAGGAATTGGGAAATGATTAAAACATGAAAGTTGTAGGTAATAGTGTCTAGTTTTTAGAATATTAATCCATTTTTTCATTTAGAGTTTTGTACGAAAAGTTATGACCATTATACTAGAGGCTGTCTGAGGAGAGTTTTGAAAATGATTTTTGGAATATTTCTTCTTCGCGAACGCGATGGGGGTCTCGCGAATGCGAAGAAGAGTTGTAGGGGAAGTGTATAAGTGTAAAGAAATGGGTTTGGCTCATTTCATCTCATTTCCTCCATGGGAGCCGATCTAGGAGCGATTTTGGAGCTCCATTTTCATCATCCATATCAAGGTAAGTAACTCCCACCTATTGCAAGTTAATTACTTGGATTATATCTAGATTTTAACATGGAATATCATGTAAATTAGTAGATATTTTGGGATTTTAAAGAAAACCTAGGAAATTTGAATTCTTGGATTTTGACCACGATTTTGGGTATGGAATTAAGAGAAAATCATATATTTGAGTTCGTGAGTTCATGGGTAAACTTTATCTTCGAAAAATTTAGGAATCCGGGCACGTGGGCCTGAGGGAAATTTTGTAAACTTTTTGATCGGGGTTAGGAATTGCTATGAATTGGATCATTAGGAGTAATTGAGTATATATTAGTGGATTGGTATTATTATCGGCTAGTGTTAGAGCTTTGTGCATCGCTTGGAGTCTTCGGAAGAGTGTGGAATGCCGATTATGGATCTTCGAAGCGAGGTGAGTCTCCTTTCTAACCTTGTAAGAGGGAAATATCCCCATAGGCGAATTAATTGGTTATGTGCTCCTATTTGTGGGGGCTACGTACACACGAAGTGACGAGAGTCCGTGCGCTGCTACTATTATGTTTAAGTCCGGATAGTCTAGGACCCAAAAGCATGTTATACTTGGAATATTTGTAATCTTATTGATAGCTCGAATTTCTTAAGCCACATCGAATTAATAAATCCATTCTCAAAAGGATTTGACTTCTCTCCTTAAATTGTTAAAAGAGAAAGTGGCTTTTATTTGAATAATTATTCCCCGATAAATTCTTAATTGGCTATTTGAGCATGTATTTTTATGTGCACCTGCATCGCATGAATGATTCCCGAGCAGGGTGATTGTTTATTTTATATTGACCGCGTTGCATGAAAATTTCGCGAGCGGGGTAATAGATGCATCTATGGTTCGAGCCGTTCGACCCTCGGCAGTGCACAGTTTACTTTTATGTTGGATCGAGCTGTACGTCCCACGTTAATTATTTGCGCATGCTGGTATTATTGCCTTATGAGATTTCGTTTGACTCTTTATTGTTTTACTGCTTTAAGTGATTTACTGCCTGATATAGAATTGCCTTGTGCATTTAAGTGTTTTCATGCCTTTGGTTATTATTTATTATAATTACTCACCGGGTCGGAGTACTCGCATAACTCCCTGCACCATGTGTGCAGATTCAGGCATAGCAGAGTCCGCACCTGAGCACTGATTCCTTCCAGACCAGGCAGCGAGTTGGAGTTACGAGGCAGCTGTTGACGTCCGCAGCCCCTTGTCTCACCTATTTTATATCATATGAGTTCCTTCAGATTATTGTATCAGATCTTATATTTTGTAGACTTATAGCAAACTCTGTAGTAGCTCGTGACTTGTGACATCCCGATTTGGGCTGTGTCGTGATGGTGTCCTTTGCTATTATCGTTGTTTCCGCATTTATAACTATTTTACATGTGTTTTGGATTTGTTAATGTTAATTACTTGTTAAAAGAGGTGTTTGCGTTGTTCTGGCTGGCCTTGTCTTCACGAGAGGCACCATCATGGCCGGGTTTGGGAATTGGGCCGTGACAAGTTGGTATTAGAGCCTAGGTTACTAGGTCTCGTGAGACATGAGCTGGTTTAGTAGAGTCTCACGGATCGGTACGGAGAAGTCTGTACTTATCCTCGGGAGGCTGCAGAACCTTTAGGAAAACTTCACATTCTTGAAATTCTTGTCGTGCGAACTTGTTGATCTGAGTACTAAATTTTTCTTTATTCTATCCTCTCACAAATGGTGAGGACACGAGCTACTAGACGTGACGGACGACTAATAGTACCATCCACTGAGGCCACCAGAGACCGTGGACGCGGTCGTGGTCATGGCAGAGGCAGAGCAGCAGGGGTATCATGTGTTGATCCTCCAGTTGCCCCAGCTCAGGACCAGGCTCCAGTAGCACCAGTTCAGGCACCAGCTGTGCCCATTGTGATTCCGGGTCTTCAGGAGACTTTGGCTCAGATTTTGATAAATTGCACCGGCCTGGCTCAGGCAGTTTCAGCCACCACAGCAGCAGCTACTTCGCAGGCTGGGGGAGGCAATCAGAACCCCGCTGCTCGCACACCCGAGCAGGTAGTGCAGGGATTACAGACTCCAGAGGCACCTCCAGCTCAGCCAGTTGCACCATTGTAGGAGTTCAGGGTTCCAGCTATACCTAAGGATGAGCAGCGTCACCTCGAGAGGTTTGATAGACTCCAGCCTCCGACATTCAGTGGAGCTGAGGGTGAGGATGCCCAGGGTTTTCTTGACAGGTGTCAGCGGATGCTCCGTATAACAGGGATTCTGGAGTTTAGTGGTGTGGCATTTACCACCTTTCTGTTTACTGGGGCTGCCTTCACTTGGTGGGAGGCATATGAGAGGCCTAGGCCGGCTGGTGCAGCACCTTTGACTTGGCAGGAGTTTTCCACTCTCTTTTTGGAGAAGTATGTACCGCAGTCCAGCAGAAAGGAGCTGCGCAGGCAGTTCGAGTGGCTACGACAGAGAGATATAACTGTGTCTCAGTATGAGATGAGGTTTTCAGAGTTGGCTCATCATGCCGTCTGGATGGTTCCGTCGGATCGTGAGCGGATAAGGAGATTTGTTGATGGCCTTAACTACCATCTCCGTGTTCTTATGACTAGAGAGAGAGTATTGGGTGCTTTATTCAAGGAGGTGGTTGATATAGCCCGAGAGATTGAGGCGGTTCGCCGTCAGGATCGAGAGGAGAGGGAGGCCAAGAGGCCTCGAGGTTCTGGCAGTTTCAGAGGCGCTCCTTCGAGGGGCCAGTTCCAGCATGGTAGGTGTCGTTCTTTTAGGCCCGCTCAATCCGACCGTCCCGAGTATCGTGGGGCATCTTCAGGTCGTGGTTATCATGGTTCTCAGCAGAGTCCGCCTTCACTCAGATCTCTTCTAGCACAGAGTTCATCTCGTGCCCCGTCTGTTCAGGGTTCTTCTAGGCCGAGTGCATCAGCTAGTTACTCTGGCGCGAGGGGTTCCCTTCAGTCCCATTCTCTAGCACCTGGGAGTTGTTATGATGTGGAGAGTTTGGGCATATGTGGAGACAGTGTCCTCGTCGTGCTGCTAGCTCATCTCAGCAGAGGGGTCAGCCCTCGTTTTCTTGTCCAGTTTCTTCAGCACCTGCCCCGCTAGCTAGGGGTGAGGGTCAGGCAGCCAGGGGTCGCCCCAGAGGTACAGGTCGATTAGGCGGTGGTCAGGCTCGTTTTTATGCTCTTCAGGGCAGGACATATGCTATTTCTTCAGATGCTGTCATTACAGGTATTATTTCAATCTACCACAGGGATACCTCAGTCTTATTTGATTCCGGTTCCACCTATTCTTATGTGTCCTCATATTTTGCTCATCATTTGGGTACGTCCCGAGTGTGTCTTGCTTTACCTATTCATATATCTACCTCGGTGGGCGATACTATTATTGTAGACCATGTGTATCTGACTATTGGGGGTCTGGAGACCCGAGTTGATCTATTTCTGTTGAGCATGGTGGATTTTGATGTTATTTTGGGCATGGACTGGTTAGCTCCATGTCATGCTATCCTAGACTGTCATGTTAAGACAGTCACGCTGGCTATACCAGGTGTACCGAGGATCGAGTGGCGTGGTATGACTGATTATGTTCCTAGCAGGGTGATTTCATTATTTAATGCCCAGCGTATGGTTGGGAAGGGATGCCTTTCATATTTGGCATTTGTGAGGGATATTGGAGCCGAGACTCCTAGCATTGATTCAGTTCTAGTTGTGATGGAGTTTCCCGATGTATTTCCTGCAGACATGTCAGGCATGCCACCGGACAGGGATATTGATTTTGTTATCGACCTGGTGCCGGGCACTCAGCCCATTTCCATTATGCCATATCATATGGCACCAGCGGAGTTGAAAGAATTGAAGGATTAGCTTCAGGAACTCCTAGATAAGGGGTTCATTCGGCCTAGTGTGTCACCATGGGGTGCACCAATTTTTTTTGTAAAGAAGAAGGATGACACCATGAGAATGTGCATTGACTACAGGCTATTGAACAAAGTAACAGTGAAGAACAAGTATCCCTTACCTCACATCGATGATTTGTTTGACCAGCTTCAGGGAGCGAGGGCGTTCTCCAAGATTGATCTCCGTTCGGGCTATCACCAGTTAAAGATCAGGGATTCAGATATTATTAAAACTATTTTCAGGACTAGATATGGGCACTATGAGTTTCTTGTCATGTCTCTCGGGCTGACTAATGCCCCATCAGCGTTCATGCATTTGATGAACAGTGTATTTCGGCCTTATCTGGATTCATTCGTTATTGTTTTTATTGATGATATTCTGGTGTACTCGCGTAGTCAGGAGGAGCACGCGTAGCATTTGCGAGTTGTATTGCAGAGATTGAGGGAGGAGAAGCTTTATGCAAAGTTCTCCAAGTGTGAGTTCTTGCTCAGTTCAGTGGCTTTCTTGGGGCACGTGGTGTCCAACAAGGGTATTCAGGTCAGGTCGACCCGAAGAAGATAGAGGCGGTTCAGAGTTGGCCTAGACCGACCTCAGCCACAGAGATTCGTAGTTTCCTTGGTTTGGCATGTTATTATCGCCGGTTTGTTCATAGATTTTCCTCTATAGCATCGCCCTTGACCAAGTTGACTCAGAAGGGTGCTCCATTTGTATGGTCGGACGAGTGCGAGGAGAGCTTTCATAAGCTCAAGACAGCTTTGACCACAGCTCCAGTATTGGTTTTGCCATCAGCTTCAGGTTTTTATACTGTATATTGTGATGCTTCGAGAGTTGGGATTAGATGTTTATTGATGCAGGAGGGTAGAGTTATTGCTTATGCTTATCGTCAGTTGAAGCCCCACGAGAAGAACTACCCTGTACATGATTTGGAGTTGGCTGCTATAGTTTATGCTCTGAAGATTTGGAGGCACTACTTGTATGGTGTATCTTGTGAGGTATTCACCGATCATCGCAACCTTCAGCATTTGTTCAAGCAAAAGGATCTTAATTTGAGGCAGCGGAGGTGGCTAGAGTTACTTAAGGATTATGATATTACCATTTTGTATCACTCGGGAAAGGCCAATGTAGTGGCCGATTCTTTGAGCTGAAAGGCAGTTAGTATGGGGAGTTTGGCGTATATTCCAGTTGGGGAGAGGCCCTTTGTAGTTGATGTTCAGGCCTTGGCCAATCGGTTAGTGAGACTAGATATTTTGGAGCCCAATCGGTTGTTGGCTTGTGTGGTTTCTCGGTCTTCTCTATATGATCGCATCAGAGAGCACCAGTATGATGATTCGCATTTGCTTGTCCTTAAGAACAGGGTCCAGCATGATGATGATAGAGACGTGACCATTAGTGAGGATAGTATGTTGAAGATGCAGGGCCGGATTTGTGTGCCCAATGTGGATGGGCTTCGGGAGTTGATTTGGAGGAGGCCCATAGCTCACAGTATTCCATTCATCTGGGTATCGCGAAGATGTATCAGGATTTGAGGCAGCACTATTGGTGGAGGAGAATGAAGAAAGACATTGTAGGATTTGTGGCTCGGTGTCTCAACTGTCAGCAGGTGAAATATGAGAATCAGAGACCGGGTGGTGTACTTTAGCGGATGATTATTCCTGAGTGGAAGTGGGAGAGAGTCACTATGGATTTTGTGAGTGGTCTCGCTCGAACTTTGAAGAAGTTCGATTCGATTTGGGTGATTGTGGATCGGCTGACCAAGTCCGCGCACTTCATTCCGGTATGTACTACCTATTCTTCGGAGCGGCTGGCAGGGATCTTTATCCGGGATATTGTTCGATTGCATGGTATTCTAGTGTCTATTATCTCAGATAGAGGTACTCAATTTACTTCTCAGTTCTGGAGGACCATTCAGCAAAAGTTGGGTACGCAGGTAGAGCTGAGCACATCATTTCATCCTCAGATGGATGGGCAGTCCGAGCGTACTATTCAAATATTGGAGGACATGTTGTGCGCCTGTGTTATTGATTTTGGAGGTTCTTGGGATGAGTTTTTACCACTTGCAGAGTTTGCCTACAACAACAGTTATCAGTCGAGCATTCAGATGGCTCCGTATAATGAGTTGTATAGGAGCCAGTGTAGATCTCCAGTTGGTTGGTTTGAGCCCAGCGAGGCTAGGCTATTGGGGACAGAGTTGGTGCAGGATGCTTTAGAGAAGGTGAAGCTTATTCAGGAGAGACTTCGTACAGATCAGTCACGGCAGAAGAGTTATGCGGACCGGAAGGTTCGATATGTGTCTTGTATGGTTGGTGAGAAGGTCTTGCTGAAGGTTTCGCCCATGAAGGGTGTTATGCAGTTTGGAAAGAAAGGGAAGTTGAGTCCGCGGTTTATTGGGCCTTTTGAGGTACTTAGGAGGATTGGGGAGGTGGATTATGAGCTTGCCTTGCCACCTAGCTTGTCAGGCGTGCACCTGGTATTTCATGTATCTATGCTCCGGAACTATGTTGGGGACCTGTCCCATGTATTGGACTTCAGCACGGTTCAGTTGGATGATGATTTGACCTATGATGTAGAGCCGGTGGCTATTTTGGGTCGTCAGGTTAGAAAGTTGAGATCAAAGGATATAGCTTCGGTGAAAGTACAATGGAGAGGTCGGCCCATAGAGGAGGCTACTTAGGAGACCGAGTGGGAGATGCAGAGTAGATACCCTCACCTGTTTGAGGCTTCAAATATGTTTCTTGACCCGCTCGAGGACGAGCGTTTGTTTTAGTTGGGGAGGATGTGACGACCCAACCCATGTTCACGTGAGTTACCGCTTCTTTTTCCCCGTTTTCAGCTTCTTTATGCTTCATTATCCGTATCTCATATGATCGAGTTGGTTCGGAGAGATTTTAGTAGGAAATGAGACACTTAGTCTCTTTAAGGAAGGTTTGGTTTGGAATAGTAAATCGGATGTTGACTTATGAGTTTGAGGGCTCAAATGTGATTTCCAGTGATTTGGTTAGCTTTGGAGGATGATTTGTGACTTAGAAGTGTGATTGAAACTAATTTTGGAGGTCCAGTGTAAAATTAGGCTTGAATTGGCGAAGTTAGTACTTTAGCGAATTCCGGTTGATAGGTGAGATTTTGATCCGAGGGTCGGAATGGAATTCCGAGAGTTGCTGTAGCTTTGTTAGGTGATTTGGGATGTGGGTGCAAAATTTCAGGTCATTCGGAGGTGTTTTGGTCGGGTTTTTTATCAAATGCATGTTTTGGAAGTTTTAGAAGAACTTAGGCTTGAATTCGATGTAATTTGATGGTTTTGGTGTTGTTTGTGGTGTTTTGATGATTGGAACAAGTTTGAATGGTGGTTTAGGATGTGTTGGTGCTTTTGGTTGAGGCCCCGGGGGCCTCGGGGTGATTTCGATGGCTAACGGGGAGATTTGGACTATGAAAAGTTGCAGAAAAAGGCATCAGTTGTTGCAGAGCATTTTGCTCTATGCGATCGCAGAGGGAGTACTGCGATTGCATAGGAGGATTTTGAGGGGTTGTTTGGTGTTAAATGCGATCGCGTAGTAAGGGGTGCGATCGCGTAGTGTTAAGTGGACCTGGGGGATTGAATGGAAATTTGTTCAATGCGAACGCAGGTGTTGGTGTGCGATCGCATAGGCTAAGGATTTTGTGCTTCGCAATCGCATAGAAGGAATTTACACCTGGGCAGAACAGTTTTTAAACATTTCCTCCGCGAGTTAGGTCATATTTTCCACCATTGTTGAGCATCTTGAGAGCTTTTTGGGAGGAATTGAAGAGGGTTTCGACTGAGATTGATTGGAGGTAAGTCCTATAAACTAAAAACATGATTTAATGGTAGAATCAACCTAGAAATTCATGAAAATTTATCAAAAGGGCGAAGAACTAGGGCTTGAGTTTTGATATTTAAAATTGGGTTTTGAAGGATCATTTGAGCTCGGATTTGGGAGTTCTTGATATGTATAGACTCGTGGCGGGATGAGGAATCCGTTGATGTAAAATTTTCTGGAATTCAAGAAGTGGGCCCGGGGCTCGGGTTTTGCAAATTTCGTGATTTTCAATATTTTTTGATTCTTTTCGATTGGGTTTTGTTCCTTTAGCTTATTGTGATGTATTCGTTGTGGTTTTGATCAGATTCGACGCGCAAGGAGGCCGATTTAAGAGGAAAGGTCATAGCGAGCTAGGATTTTGGCTGGCTTGAGGTGAGTAATGATAGCAAATGATATCCTGAGGGTTTGAAACCCCAGATTTGCACAACATAGTGCTATATTGAGGTGAAACACGTGCTTAATGGCGAGCGCGGGGTTGTTACTACCGGGGATTGTGACTTGGTCCGTCCCGTTTGATATTTTACCGTATTGACTGAGGTGTGTTTATTATCATCATGATTTGGGCTTATTGCCATATTTTGGGCTTAATGTCGACTACTTGAATCATTCGTGGACTTTTATCACTGGTTCCTCACTATTTTGATACATTACTTGAACTCAGCCCTAATGATTATACTGTTTTACAAACTCAGCCGCTTTAATTGAATTTTGAGACTTAAATGATATTTTCACTGTTGTTTGGGCTGAGCACTACTATTTTATTGATTCCCGAGGGGCTTATGATGTTTTCTGGACTGAGTGAGGCCGAGGGCCTAAGATACATTTATATGCCACGAGGTGGCTTGAGTGACGTGAGAAGGCTTTCAGGCCTTGTGAGTGATATGAGGAGGCTTTCAGGCCTTGTGAGTGATGTGAGGAGGCTTTCAGGTCTTATGAGTGATGTGAGAAGGCTTTCAGGCCTTATGTTGATATAGCGCTTGGGCTGTAAGAGGCCCCCCCCGGAGTTTGAACACCCACAGTGAGCGCGGGTACCATATTATCTAAGAGTGAGCCCGAGGGGCTGATATTATGCTGAGTGACTGATACTGAGCCCGAGGGGCTGATATTATGCTGAGTGACTGATACTGAGCCCGAGGGGCTGATACTGTTCTGAGCGATTGATACTGAGCCTGAGGGGCAGATTTCTACTCACTATTTACTTGTTGTTTTACCTGATTTACCGATTTTCTTTAAAGGAGATTTCATTTGACTCTTTACTGTTTTACTGCTTTAAGTGATTTACTGCCTGATATAGAATTGCCTTGTGCATTTATGTATATTCATGCCTTCAGTTAATATTTATTATTATTTCTCACTGAGTCGGAGTACTCACATTACTCCCTGCACCATGTGTGCAGATTCAGGCATAGCAGAGTCCGCACCTGAGCACTGATTCCTTCCAGACCAGGCAGCGAGTTGGAGTTATGAGGTAGTTGTTGACGTCCGCAGCCCCTTGTCTCGCCTATTTTATATCATATGAGTTCCTTCAAATTATTGTATCAGATCTTATATTTCGTAGACTTATAGCAAACTCTGTAGTAGTTCATGACTTGTGACACCCCGGTTTTGGCTGTGTCGGGATGGTGTCCTTTGCTATTGTCGTTGTTTCCATATTTATAACTATTTTACACGTGTTTTTGATTTGTTAACGTTAATTACTTGTTAAAAGAGGTGTTTGCGTTTTTCTGGCTAGCCTTGTCTTCACGAGATGCGCCATCACGGCCGGGTTTGGGAATTAGGCCGTGACAAGATTCCTGGTAGACCCCCCTGTACTTTTACTTTGGGACTGCGGCTTAGATTCCCGATAGATCCCCCCCTGCACATTGATAGTTGTACTACGGTATGGTATCCCGGGAGATCCTTCGGATATACGCATATGATGGACTACGGGACGGTATCCCGGGAGATCCACTGGATAGTTAAGAAAAGGACTACATGACGGTATCCTGGGAGATCCTCATTTTTACTATTGGTATTGAGATGTTCATTTTCTGTGTTTACTCCGTTCCTTGTATAATTGTTATTGTTTTGTTTAGCTTGTCTTATTCCATTGTTGTACTCATTATTACTGCCTGTTTTCCATACTGTCAATTCATATTATGTTGTTTAACCTCAGTAGGGCCCTGACCTTTCTCGTCACTATCCAACCGAGGTTAGGCTTGGCACTTACTGAGTACCACTGTGGTGCACTCATGCCCTTTCTGCGCACGTTTTTCATGTGCAGATCCAGGTACCCCCACTCAGGTGCACTATCCGTGAGGCAGGGAGAGCTACAGAGACTTCGAGGTACATCTGCAGTGTCCGCAGACCGAAGAGTCTCCTTCTTTACTCTATCTGTAGTATTTAGCCTTCAATAGTACTCTCGTTGTAGACATCTATGGAGATTAGAGCATTTTTTTCAGTACTTCTTCTAGTTTGTGTTCCCGTGAGTTTCTGGGTTTTGGGGTGATATTGTAGACTTTCGCATTACTGAATTGTATATGCCGAGTGGCATTTATACACAGTTTTCTTTTAGTCGTTCAGTTTTAATTAATTATTCCGTAAGTTATGTTGTTTGCCACATTGTTAGGCTTACCTAGTTATAGGGACTAGGTGTCATCACGACATGTTCACGGAGGGCGAACTGGGGTCGTGACAATTGGACAGAAAATAAATACAAATAACTGAAAGAGACTCTGTAGGCTGCGGGCCGCCTCGAGAAATGCAGCTCACCTAAGACTCTGTATCAACCATTCTGCCATGCCCAATAGGATACTAGAGGTACATATGCCTATGCAACAAAAATGCACAAAAGTGTAGTATGAATACGAAAATAACGTGTTCTCAATGAGTATCTCGAAGAGATGAGATGGTCAACTTTGGCACTTACTTGTCATGACCCAATTCCATAATAGGTCATGATGGCGCCCAACGCCATTGCTGGGCAAGCCAACGCAGAAAAATACTAATTAAACTTTCGATCACTTTAACCCCAAAGTAGTTGAAATAATTATTTAAGTTGGAGATAGATTAGAAATGATGATAAAAATCATGATAATCATACAACCCCAAAATAATAACTTCTACTAATGTGTGTGCCTAGACCCGGTATCACAAGTAGTAGGCATCTAGTAGAATATACAACAAAACACACTATACTACTGTCTGAACAAAATAGACAACATAAATATATAAGAAAACTCCTCCAACCTGCTGAATGGCCGGAAGGGAAAACAGCTCACCGTAGGAGTCTCAAATCTACCCAGTGGTGCGCGCCCGACTGATAGCCAGATGTACCTGTCTCAGACCCTGTACAATTAAGTACAGAAGTGTAGTATGAGTACACAAACAATATGTACCCAGTAAGTATCCCGTCTAATCTCGAAGAAGTAGAGACGGGAGGTCGACTCGATACTTACTAGGTTCAATCAATATGAGAAGAGTTTATAATAAGCATGGATACCTCAAGTTATTAATGTATAATAATCATGGAGTAACAGTTCTTTCCCAAGTACTAACATGGATGCTTGTCTATAGTCTAAGCAGATATGTAACTCAGCCCTTGAAAAATTTCTAAGCAAAACATGCGCAAATAATCATCGTGGGATGTACGGCTCGAACTATAGATGTATCTATTATCCCGCTCGCGAATCACCCGTGCGACGCGGTCAAATAGAAATAAGCTCTTTAACAAGCAACAATAACAATATATAAGACAACAATAACATATATATATATATGTATATATATATATATATATATATATATGAGAAGAAGCCATACACCGGAATGCCAAATATTCTCCTTTAAAAGACCAAAAAGGATAAGGATCATTCTCTAGTCTCTTTCTTCTTACTCAAAATAGTTCATAGGAATCCGAATTAATCAACACGTACTAGAATATCACGTAGAGCATGTTTATGGGTCCTAGACTAGCCGAACTTAACGCTACGTACGGACACTCATCACCTAGTACGTACGTAGCCCCTGACTATAATGACAAATAATTCAATTATTATACCTATGAGAACAACTCCCTCTTACAAGGTTAGAAAGGAGACTCACCTGGCTCAAAAGTGCACTTCAAATGCCAAGAACAAGTCCAAGCCCTCAATTCGGAGCCGAACGATCCCAAACTAGTTAAACAAAGTAAGAACTAGTTAATATAGACTCACAACATCGAGTTCTAGCTATTTAAGAAATTTTCCAACCATTAACACAAGTTTCCTAAAATTCGACCCCGGGCGTACGTGCCCGGATTCCGAAATTTTTCGAAGGAAGTTGTTCTCTACAACCTAAGGATCACTAATATATGATTTCTAATTAATTACATAACAAATTTCGTGGTTAAATTTAAGTTTTACTAAAACCCTAGGTTTTGCTCTAACCCCTTCATTTTACCTAATAGACTTACCTCTTGATGCTAAGTGGAAACCTTCTCTTCAAAGCTCCCAAAATTGCAAATGAGAGAGTGAAAAGTCTCAAAAATGGGTTTGAAACCCGTCTTTAATGAACCTCACTGGTTCAGTGATTTTCGCATCTGCGGTCAGGGGACCGCATCTGCGGTCCTGCATCTGCGAGAATGTGACCATATCTGCGAAAAGGGGAGGGAAGGCTGGTACTGCATCTGCGATTTTCGGGCCGCATCTGCGGCGCCGCTTCTGCAGCTTGGGAGTCGCATCTACGAAAATAGCCCGGGCCACCCTCGGCCTCTTCTGCAATGGGAAGGCCGCATCTGCGGTCCAAGGACCGCAGATGCATTTATGACAGAAGCAACAGTTCTTCAGCCTTTCTCAAAATTTCCATTTCACTCGATCCTCGTCCGATTGATGCTCTGGGCTCCCGGGCCCCGCCCAAACAACCGACAAGTCTGAAATCACGAGACGAACCTACTTGAACCTTCAGAACACCCAAAACAATGCTAATTCTGGACCTGTACCGGGCTTCAGAAACAAAATACGAGCCCGATACCTAGGAAATCAATGATTACTTAGTTTTTTCTAAATCCTTAAAACTTTAGATTAACAATTTCTTATAAAAATTCATTACTCGGGCTAGGAACCTCGGAATTCGATTCCGGGTCCGTTTGCTCAAAATGTTGACCAAAGTCAAACTTAGTCTTTTAAGAATATTCTAAGGAATCAAATGGGCATATTTCACCCAAAACTCTTCCAAATTTCGAACCAACCGTCCCCGCAAGTCATAAATTAGCTAAAGCAAGCACTGAAAGTTTTATTTAAGGGAACAGGGTTCTAAAAGGCAAAACGACTAGGTGGTTCGTTACATTCTCCACCTCTTAAACAAATGTTCCTCCTCGAACGGACATAGAAAAGTACCTGAGCTGCTGAATAAATGGGGATATCTGCTCTGCATGTCCTCGTCGAACTCCCAAGTAGCCTCCTCGACTAGTTGGCCCCTCTACTATACCTTTATTGCCAAAATTCTCTTGGATCTCAACTGATGATCCTGCCTATCAACAATGGCAACTGGATCCTCCTCATAAACCAAGCTCTCATCTAGCTGAATAGTACTAAAGTCTAACACATAGGAAAAGTTGGCGTGATACTTCCGGAGCATCGACACATGAAAAACCTGATGAACTCCTGATAAGATGGGGGTAACGCAAGCTCATAGGCAACCTCCCCAACTCTCCTCAACACCTCAAAGGGGCTAATAAAACCTTGGGCTCAACTTGCCCTTCTTCCCGAAACTTATAATGCCCTTCATGGGCGAGACATTCAAGAGAACCTTCTCGCCAACCATAAATGATACATCACGCGCCTTCTGATCCGCGTAACTCTTCTGACTGGACTGAGCTGTGCAAAGCCTCTCTTGAATCAACTTCACCTTATTCAAGGCATCTTGCACCAAGTTTGTACCATACAACTTAGCCTCACTAGGCTCGAACCATCCGATAGGAGAACAACAACGACGACCATATAGAGCCTCGTATGGAGCCATCTCAATGTTGGACTGGTAGCTGTTGTTATATGCAAACTCTGCCAAGGGCAAGAACTGATCCCACTGCCCTCCAAAGTTAATCGCACATGCTCTAAGAATATCTTCTAAAATCTTAACTGTCCGCGACTGCCCGTTGGTCTAAGGATGGAATGTTGTGCTAAGCTCTACACGGGTCCCCAACTCACTCTGAACGACTCTCCAAAAATGGGAAGTGAACTGAGGGCCCCTGTCTGATATAATGGAAACAGGCACACCGTGTAACCGGACTATCTCCCGAATGTAAATCTGAGAATACCTCTCCGCTACATAAGTAGTCGCCACTGGAATGAAGTGAGCCGACTTGTTCAACCTATCAACAATGACCCACATTGAATCAAACTTTCACAAAGTTCGTGGCAATCCCACTACGAAATCCATAGTGATACGCTCCCATTTCCACTCCGGGATAGGAATTTTCTAAAGTAGGCCACCTGACCTCTGGTGCTCATACTTAACCTGCTGGCAATTCAAACATTTAGCCACATACTCCACTATGTCTTTCTTCATACTCCGCCACCAATAATGCTGCATCAAATTGCAATACATCTTCGTAGCTCCTGGGTGAATAGAATACCGCGAACTGTGTGCCTTCTCTAGCATCCTCTTCCTCAGACCATCAACATTAGGCACACATAGACGACCCTAGAGTCGTAAAACACCATCCTTGCCAATAGACATCTCCTTGGCACCTCCTTGAAGCACTGTCTCCTTAAGAACCGCCAAATGTGGATCATCAAACTGTCGGGCCTTGATTTGCCCCAATAATGAAGACTGAGAGACTACACACGCCAGAACTCGGCTGGGCTCTGAAATATCCAACCTCACAAGACTGTTAGCCAAGTACTGAATGTCCAAAGCTAGTGGTCTCTCCGCTGCTGGAATGAATGCCAAGCTACCCATACTCTCCGCCTTTCTGCTCAAGGCATTCGCAACCACATTCGCTTTGCCTGGATGATAAAGAATGGTGATGTTATAATCCTTCAGTAACTCAAGCCACCTGCGCTGCCTCAAATTAAGATCCCTCTGCTTGAAAAAATGCTGCAAGCTGAGATGATCGGTATAAACCTCACATGAAGCCCTATACAGGTAGTGCCTCTATATCTTAAGAGCATGACCAATCGCCGCCAACTCCAGATCGTGCACAGGATAATGTTTCTCATGAATATTCAGCTGATGGGAGGCATATGCAATAACTCACCCCTCTTGCATCAATACACAACCCAAGCTAACGCGTGAAGCATCACAATACACTATATACATCCCCGAGCTGAAAGACAGTACAAGAACTAGTGCTGTAGTCAAAGCCGTCTTGAGCTTCTAAAATCTCTCCTTACAATCATTGGACCAACAGAAAGGGGCACCCTTCTGGGTCAATCTAGTCAAAGGTGATGCAATAGATGAAAAGCCCTGCACGAATCGCCTGTAATAACCTGCTAATCCCAAGAAACTCCTGATATCGGTCACTGAGGTAGGACGTGACCAACTCTGAACTACTTCAATCTTCTTTGGATCCACCTTAATACCCTCTCCTAACATAATATGACCCAAGAATGCCATTGATTCTAGCCAAAACTAACACTTAAAGAACTTAGCATATAGCTTCTGTTTCGCAAGGTTTGAAGCACTACTCTCAAATGCTGCTCGTGCTCTCCCAGGCTGCGAGAATATATCAAGATGTCATCAATGAAGACAATAACAAATTAATCAATATAAGGCATGAACACTTGTTCATCAAATCCATGAACGCTGATGGGGCATTAGCCAAGCCAAAGGACATCACCAAAAACTCATAATGGCCATATCTAGTCCGGAATGCAGTCTTCGGAACATTCGAGTCCCGAATCCTCAGCTGATGATACACTGACCTCAGGTCTATTTTAGAGAACACCCTAGCAAATGGTCGAATAAATCATCAATACGAGGCAATAGATATTTGTTCTTGATGATGACTTTGTTCAACTGGTGGTAATCAATGCACATCCGCATAATCCCATCCTTCTTCTTCATGAATAACACTGGTGCACCCCAAGGTGACACACTGGGCCTAACAAACCCCTTTTCCAACAACTCCTCAAGCTGCTCCTTCAACTCCTTCAACTCTTTGAGAGCATGCGGTACGGTGGAATAGATATAGGCTGGGTGCCTGGAACCAAATCAATACAGAAATCAATATCACGGTCCGGGGGCATGCCAGGAAGATCAGAAGGAAACACATCGGCAAACTCTCGGACTATGGGAACTTAATCAATCATCGGAGACTCTACAGTGGTGTCGCGAACATAAGCTAGATAAGCCAAACATCCCTTCTCGACCATATGCCGAGCCTTCATGAAAGAAATAACCTGACTAGGTGTATCGGCTGTGGAACCCTTCCACTCCAATCTCGGCAACCCTGTCATCACTAGTGAAACAGTCTTGGCATGGCAATCTAGGACGGTGTGATATGGAGATAACCAGTCCATGCCAAGGATGACCTCAAAATCGATCATATCAAGCAACAACATGTCTGCTCTAGTGTCGAAGCCACAGAACGTGACCACACAGGACTGGTAGACCCAATCCACAACCACGAAATCACCCATATGAGTGGACATATGAACAGAAGTGCCCAAAGGCTCAGGAGAAATAACCATGAAACGAGCAAACCGAGATGATACATATGAATAAGTAGACCCTAGGTCAAATAATACCGATGCATCTCCACCACCGACGGAAATAATACATGTGATGACGGTGTCTGAGGCCAAAGCATCTGGCCTAGGCGATAGAGCATAGAATCTAGCTGGAGCGTCGGCTGGCTGGCCCCCACCTGACTGAGCAGTAGCTGGCTGACCTCTCCCCGTCTGACCTCCACCTCTAGGACGACCCCTACCAGCCTGCCCTCCACCTCTAGGCGGCTGGGAAGCTAGTGCTAAAATCATGGGCTGCTGACCCTACTGCACTGCCTTGCCCCGAAGCCTGGGGCAAGTCCTCTTCAGATGACCCGAATCTCCATAGCACAGTCTAGGCATCATAGCCTGCTACCCTGGAGTCTGAGCCTACTGACCCGAATACCCACTAGAAGAACCCTGGATGGCTGGCGGGCGATAGGAACTCTCTGGCACAGCGCTGAAGGGAGCACTAGAAGAATCCTAATAACCAGAATACCCACCGAAGGAACCCTGAGTAGCTGGTGGGCAGTAAGAAATCTCCGACATCGCACTGAAATAAGGTCTCGCTGGGGCATCTCGGGGAGGGGGTGGTGGTGCTGAATATATGGGTCTGCTGGGCTGACCCCTCCCGAAGTGACCTCTACCCATAGCTGGGGCACCTCTAAACTCTCCTGAAAATTAGGCCCTCTTGTCCTGCTGAATCTGCTCTCTACCTCTCAAGCCTGCGAGCAATCTCTACTACTAGCTGATACTCAGTACCCATCTCCACCTCTCGGGCCATGCTAGCTCGAATACCGGGGTGCAACCCTGCAACAAATCTCTACACTCTCTCTGAATTTGTTGAAAGTATCATGAGTGCATGGCGAGACAATTTAGAAAACCTCGCTCATAATCGGTGACAGACATCTGACCCTGCTCAAGATACTCATACTGGTGTCGTAGCTCTTCCCTCTCAGAGGGTGGAATATACCTATCCAAGAACAACTGGGTGAACTGACCCCAAGTGAAGGGAGGAGAACCCACTGGCCTGCCAAGTACATAAGACTGCCACCATCTACGAGCCCTGCCCTCTAGCTGAAAAGTAATGAAGTCAACTCCATGTGACTCCAATACCCTCATATTGTGCAGTCTGTCCCTACACCTGTCGATGAAATCCTGGGCATCCTCATGTCACTCACCCCCGAAGACAGGGGGTGAAGCCTAGTCCATCTATCCAATAACTTCTACGGATCAGCATCCGCAGCTGGTCTGAGCAGAGGCGCCACTGCAGCAACTAGCTGGGGCTGATCTGCGGGTAGTGCACTAGAAGTCTGATACACTGCAGCTGCATGTCTAGGATCCTGAGCAGTAGGGGTCTGTACTCCCCCTCCTACCTGTGTGAGGTAGATGGATCGGCTGGAAATAAACCAGCCTGAGTCATAGAATCCATGAAATGAAGCATACGACCCATAACCTCCTGAAATCCTGGTGCTGTCAGAAAGTCTACCGGGGTGAGCTCAGCTGCGGGCACCTCGCCCTGCTCCTCAATAATATGATCTCCCACAGGATCCGCTGGTGGTGCTACTGGAATAACTCTGGGACGCCCTCGTCCCCTACCGCGGGTCGTGCCCTCCCCTGGCCTCTGCCTCGGCCTCGAGCAACGGGGGGAGCAGCTCCGCCTGGGTCTGGAACATCGGCCGTGCATGTCCTCACCATCTATGAGAGAAAGAAAAGGGAAATTTAGTAAACCAACCACTGCACGATGGGAATGAAATAAGAGTAGTTCTTCCTAATACCTTATAGCCTCTCGAAGATAAATACAAATGTCTTTGTACCGATCTACAAGACTCAATTAGGTTTGCCCATGACTTGTGAGACCTAGGTGAACCTAGTGCTCTAATACCCTGATGTCACGACCCAATTCCATAACAGGTCATGATGACGCCCAACGCCATTGCTGGGCAAGCCAATGCGGAAAAATACTAATTAAACTTTCGATCACTTTAACCCCAAAGTAGTTGAAATAATTCTTTAAGTTGGAAATAGATTAGAAATGATGATAAAAATCATGATAATCATACAACCCCAAAATAATAACGTTTACTAATGTGCGTGCCAAGACCCGGTGTCACAAGTAGTGGAAAACTAGTAGAATATACAACAAAACACACATTCCTACTGTCTGAACAAAATAGACAACAAAAATACATAAGAAAACTCCTCCAAGCTGCTGAATGGCATAGAAGGGAAAACAACTCACCATAGGAGTCTCAAATCTGCTCAGTGGTGCGTGCCCGACTGATAGCCAGATGTACCTGCCTCAGACCGTGTACAATTAAGTACAGATGTGTAGTATGAGTACATAAACAATATGTACCCAGTAAGTATTCCGTCTAATCTCGAAGAAGTAGAGACGAGAGGTCGACTCGATACTTACTAGGGTCAATTAATATGAGAAGAGTTTATAATAAGCATGGATATCTCAAGTTATTAACATTTAATAATCATGGAATAACAGTTCTTTCCCAAGTACTAACATGGATGTTTGTCTATAGTGTAAGAAGATATGTAACTCAGCCCTTGAAGAATTTCTAAGCAAAACATGCGCAAATAATCACCGTGGGACGTATATCCCGATCCAACATAAAATAAACTGTGCACTGCCGAGGGTCGAACGGCTCGAACCATAGATGCATCTATTACCCCGCTCGCGAATCACCCGTACGACACAGTGAAATAGAAATAAGCTCATTAACAAGCAACAAAAATATATATATATATATATATATATATATATATATATATATATGGAGTAGCCATACACAGGAATGCCAAATATTCTCCTTTAAAAGACCAAACAGGATAAGGGTCATTCTCTAGTCTCATTCTTCTTAGTCAAAATAGTTCATACGAATCCGAATTAATCAACACGTACTAGAATATCACGTAGAGTATGCTTGTGGGTCCTAGACTACCCGGAATTAACATAATAGTCGCTACGTATGGACTCTCGTCACCTAGTACATACGTAGCCCCCGAATATAATGAAAAATAATTCAATTATTATACCTATGGGGACAATTCCCTCTTACAAGATTAGAAAGAAGGCTTACCTCACTCCAAAGTGCACTTCAAATGCCAAGAACAAGTCCAAGCCCTCAATTCGGAGCCGAACAATCCTAAACTAGTTAAACGAAGTAAGAACTAGTTAATATAGACTCATAAGATCGAGTTCTAGCTATTTAAGAAATTTTCCAACCATTAACACAAGTTTCCTAAAATCCGAACCCGGGCCCACGTGCCCAGATTCTGAAATTTTTCGAAGGAAGTTGTTCTAAACAACCTAAGGATTACTAATATATGTTTTATAATTAATTCCATAACAAATTTCGTGGTTAACTTCAAGTTTTACCAAAACCCTTTGCTCTAACCCCTTGATTTTACCTAATTTCTAGTGTTTAATCTACCTAATATGCAACTATTAAACTAAGGTTGGATGGAATAGACTTACCTTTTGATGCTAAGTGGAAACATTCTTTTCAAAGCTCCCAAAATCGCAAATGAGAGAGTGACAAGTGTCAAAAATGGGTTTGAAACCCGTCTTTAATGAACCTCACTGGTTCAGTGATTTTCGCATCTGCGCCAGGGGACTGCATCTACGGTCCCGCATCTGCGAGGATGCGACCGCATTTGCAAAAAGGGGAGGGAAGGCTGGGACCACATCTGCAGTCTCCGAGCCGCATTTGCGGCGCCGCTTCTGCGGGTTGGGAGACACTTTTGAAAAAATAGCCAGGGCCACCCTGTGCCGCTTCTGCAATGGGAAGGCCGCATCTGCGGTCCAAGAACCGCAGATGCGGTTTTGACAGAAGCAGCAGTTCTTCAGCTTTCTCAAAATTTCCATTTCACTCGAGCCTCGTCCGATTGACGCTCGGGGCTACCGTACCTACAAGTCTGAAATCACGAGACGGACCTACTTGAACCTTCAGAACACCCAAAACAACGCTAAATCTAGAATTCACCCCCTAAAACCAAATGGATCAAATTTATGAACTTCAAGTTCTCAATTTTCTTCCAACGGGCCAAAACGCCCTAAAACTGCTCGGATTGACATCAAATTTTACAAGCAAGTCTTAAATAATATTTCGGACCTGTACCGGGCTTCAGAACCAAAATACGAGCTCGATACCTAGGAAATCAATGATTACTTAGTTTTCTTTAAATCCTTAAAACTTTAGATTAACAATTTCTAATAAAAATTAATTACTCGGGCTAGGAACCTCGAAATTCGATTCCGGGCATACGCCCAGGTTCCATATTTTCCTACGGACCCTCCGGGATCGTCAAATCATGAATCTGGGTCCGTTTGCTCAAATTGTTGCCAAAGTCAAACTTGGTCTTTTAAGAAAATCCTAAGGAATCAAATAAGCATATTTCACCCAAAACTATTCCAAATCCCGAACCAACCGTCCTCGCGAGTCATAAATTAGCTCAAGCAAGTTTTATTTAAGGGAACGGGGTTCTAAAAGGCAAAACGAACAGGCGGGTCGTTACATTACTAGTGGTCCAATAATAATATATTATTAATGCGATGATTCACAGATTTATTAACAACAGTAAATTTAGATAAGTCACGAGATATGTAAAAGTTCCTTTTTTTTTAATTTAAAAGCCTCCAGATTCGTAATCCATTCCTTAATAATTATCTCAAGTCGGGGAGAGCAGATATCAATATCAAGAAATCTCCAGGCAAGCAATACAAGCATGCGCAACTCATGCCGAGTTCGTACGGCCCGATCCAACATAAATGTAAAATGTGCATTGTCGAGGGTCGAACGACACGAACCATAGATGCCTCTATTAACCCGCTCGCGTATCATACATGCGGCGCGGTCAACATTAAATAAACAAATATCCCACTCGTGAATCATACATGCAACGCGGGCACATATATATACACATAGTCCAACAACCAATTTAGAGTTTATCGAAGAATGTTTATTCCAATAAAAGCCAATTTTCCTTTAATGATTTAAAAAAAGGAATTTTAATCTTTTTTGAAATTCATTTACTGATTCAATGTGATTTAAGCAATTCAAGTTGTCAATAAGTTTACAAATAATCCAAGTACAACATGATTTTTGGTCCTAGACTACCCGGACAATAGCATAATATTAGCTACGCACGGACTCTCGTCCCCTCGTGCGTACGTAGCCCCTACAAATAGGAGCACATAACCAATTAACTCACCTATGGGGACAATTCCCTCTTACAAGGTTAGAAAGGAGACTCACCTCGCCACCAAGATCCACAACCGGCATTTCATGCCCTTCCGAAGACTCGAAACGATGCTGAATGCTCCAAAGCTAGCCAACAATTACACAAATCCATTAATATAAGCTCAATTACTCATTACAAATCCAATTTATAACAATTCCTAACTCCGATTGAAAAATTGACAAAAATGTCCTGGGGCCCACGTGCCCGGATTCCGAAAATATTCGAAGATAAGGTTTACCCATGAACTCACTAACTCAAATATATGATTTTCTCTTAATTCCATACCCAAAATCGTGCTCAAATTCCAAGAATGTAAATTTCTAGGTCTTTCCACCAAAACCTCAAGTTTTCTACAAATTTCAATGACCAAAGCCAAATATAATCATGCATTTAACTCAAAACTAGCACAAATTACTTACCTCATGCTTGGGGGTGAAAATGACACCTCAAAGTTGCTCCAAACCGGCTCCAATAGAAGAAAATGGGATTGAAACGAAACCACCCCCGATTTAAAAGTACCTCATAGCCTCAGTATTTTCGCATCTGCGGTCCCGCTTCTGCGAGAAGGCGAGCACATTTGCAAAATGGGGAGAGAAGGCTGGGACCGCTTCTGCGGTCTAGAGGCAGCATTTGCAGAGCCGCATCTGCGGCTTGGGAGCCGCTTCTGCAGTTCCCTGCCTAGCGTGCCTGGGGCCGCTTCTACGATACAAGGACCGCATCTGCGGTCTTGCACCTGCGGTCCACCAACTGCAGGTGCGGTTATGACAGAAGCAGCAAACTTCAGCCCTTCCAAAAATCCCATTTTCGATCCGTTAACCACCCAGAATCCACTTGAGGCCCCCGAGACCCCAACCAATCATACCTACCAGTTCCAAAATACATTATGGACTTGCTCGAGGCCTCAAATCATATCAAACAATGCTAAAACCAAGAATCGACCTCCAATCCAAGCTTTATGAACTTTAGAATTTCAAACTGCTATTTTCGATGTTTAAACCTACCAAATCACGTCCGATTGACTTCAAATTTTGCACACAAGTCATATTCAACATTACAGACCTACTGCAACTTTCGGAATCAGATTCTTACCCCGATATCAAAAATTCCACTTCCGATCAAACATCTCAAAAACCTTCAAATTTCTATCTTTAGCCAAATGGCTAAAAAATGACCTACGGACCTCCGAATTCACTTCCGATCGCGCTCCCAACTCCAGAATCACCATACGGAGCTTCTCCCAGACTCAGAATCCAAAACGGACATCGATAACACTATAATCCACTTCAAGCCAAACTTCTGAAATTTCTTCCAAAATGCTAACTTCCACAATAGGTGCCAAAACGCTCCCGGATTATCCAAAACCTGAACCAGGCATACGCCCAAGTCCGAAATTATCATACGAACCTGCTGGAACTTTCGGATTCCGATTCCGAGATCGTTTACTCAAAAATCCAATCCTAGTTAATTCTTTTAACTTTAAGCTTCCGAAATGAGAATTCTCTTTCCAAATCAACTCTGAACTTCCCGAAATTCAATTCTGACTACGCGTACAAGTCATAATACCATGAAGCTGCTCATGTCCTCAGACTGCTGAACGATGTGCTAGAGCTCAAAACGACCGGTCGGGTCATTACATTCTCTCCCACTTAAACATACGTTCGTCCTCGAACGTGCTGAGAACTGCACTGAAGTAGTCTGAAATCATCGTTTAACACCTCATAAACCTTCCTATGCTACCACAACTCAGTTGAGCACATTAGCTCGATCAATTCTAAAGATATTTCCTTTTATTCAAGCAAACAAGTCTTAGAGCCCAATTCCAACATCCGAAATTCTATGCCAGACCTATTTCCAACATACGCTCATCATATCAATCACTACACGCAGTACCAAGACGTGACTGCATACCCTAGCTGAATTCACACCTTGCACCATTTTACTCATAGGACCACAATAACATTCTCTGATCAATTTAGTCGAAATTCTACGAATCTGATGCTCTCATTGCACTGCATGACATATATAGGTCTTGTTCTAACTCTTACAATATCGACAAGATGGAAGAGGTGTGTAGAAATTCATACCCAACTGCCGAATCAACAAATCATTGGGTCTATACTCCCGGTAAGAACCATCACCTCATTCTGAACCAAATAATGGTCTTAGCTCCTTAATATACTTCATATAATTAGATTGCATTGATCCTAAATCCGATGATCTCCTCTCACCCAGTATGAACCGCTCATGCAATAAGCCACCCCGAACATGACCAACAGTCTCATATGATGCTACAATGTGCCAATAGGCTACCATATCGAACGCAATACAAAGGATAGCAAACTTTGAGAAGGAAATTCAATTACACCGCTCGCGAATCATACATGTGACGCAGTCAACAAAATTAAACAAACATATAAAAATGGATATGGGGAACTATGCGCAGCAACACACCACTGCGGCACGCAACCCGATCCAAACACTATAACCATGACGGCGTGCCATTCGATCCACCCATAAAACTCTCATATGGAGATACGCACCGAGCTAGATTGCTCCTTTCAATAAAATACCAAATACCGGTCACAAGCATACTGAGTACATAATTCCACCCCTGGAGGGACATATAGCGCCATAAGCTACAACACTCAAGCACAACTGAGGTGCGATATACGATCTTAATCTCAAAAGCCATCCTGCTCATATAAAATCATCTCTACGCAGAGCCGCAACACATAATAGGTTCACCAAGCCATCTCACAACTTGCATGGTGCAATACATCATTACATGAAATAGCTAAAGACAAAATAACACCTCGAATAATCTTTCATAAGGAGCGCTTTGTTAAAGTGAACACATCTGGCCTGATATAGAACCTTTATTCACATTTAAATCCATCCACCGATCTCAAGTCGATCCTGATCGTACCAAACTAGGCCAATAACCCTTCAAAGGTCCGTACTAACTTCCCTTTTCTCATAACACACAAGAAAAACCATCACAACCGGAGTAATCCCCCATAGTCCACAACACAATAAACTGAGTGCCCTCCCGACATCAAATTCTCAATTTAACGACACTATCACAACCTTCATACTTGGTTTAAATCTTTAATCAATCAAGTGACTACATGCCACACTTATACAATCTTCCTGTGGGACACGCTCCCATAACCTACCATAACAAATAACTTGGTCATACCTCCAAACCACCGGCCGCACTAACGCTGAAAAGCGGTCAAGAATCATTAACCAGGATGTAAGGCCTTTTTTACAAAATACCGATCTCAGGTGACGCTGAAGACAATACCAACTTACCTTAAACATCGAAACTCCTTTCCTGCTCATCCGAGCTCGTGACATCCTTGTCAACACCGAACTGTTACCTTGATCTTCACTTCAAATTCCATACCACTCACTGCACCCAACATGCCAATATACAATAGAACACATTTTTCATCATAGCTTCAGAACCACTATTATGTTAACACTTCATCATATAAAACTTTCCACTTAACGCACTTCAGGAGAACCATAGCAACACATAGCTAAATTCTCATGACAGTAGAATATGCAAATCTCTAAGTAGTGGTCTAAGCCACCATAGTCCTTCCAGGGCCTACCTCCACATAACATGCCACTACGGTAAAATACTTTCTGAATAACACCAACTATGAAGGTCGACAAGCCTCGCACGTACCGTCACAATTCACTTGCATAACTTGATCACACTGAAAGAACTGATCACTACCAGCAACATGCCAATTCGACTATGGCTAACCAACTCCTCTTCTTACAGTTTGTCCTTGATTGCCATAGAAACAATGATAACTCCATTCAACACTTAACACTCTCCATCCGCACTCATCCCGAGTGCCCCTGAATCACGAAACCATGCTGTCTCAAATCTCACGAACCATTTCATACCTCCTAATTGCTACATCACAAGTCAAAACATCATAGAACATTATGTGCCTCTTCTCATAGGCTACTTCCAAGCTTGATTCTTAACCGTACCTATAGGCTAGAAATCATTAGGCACCACACTTCACCCTTTGGATCCATTAGGACCGTTGTTGAGAGCCACCCGCTCTAACTTGGACTCGAATATAATCAACTCTATAAATCTTCTAGCACATGAATACCCTCTCAACGAAGCACCTGGCAAAATTGCTTCCTTTGGAACCCGCATCTATACAAAGCACAAATCCCGAATCCTTTCCAAATCTGAACAGGAGCCAACAAAGCCAACCATAGCACACCTTTAACAATCCCTTTGCTCAAATTACCACCTATGCTCTTTTCCCGTGGTTGAAATAACCCATCAATATGCTAATAACCGGAAACCTCGCAAATAGTTAACCATGCAATCTAATCATAGGCGGTGGGACTGTACCACTTAGCTCGAAGCCACTATTACACAACTCTGGAATTCACAACGATTCTTAATCTCTTATTGACATAGCCTTGCGCAATCAACCGCCAAAATTCCAAGAATCCTTTTGTAAACTCCTTTTATACTCTGAATCATCAACCACATTTGCACGACCGATCTCTTTGCTGTACAACCAATAGAATTCTTCGTCGAAGCCTCGCCCACCACGCAACTACTAACCTGCCCACAGGGGATAACCCTCCCGTGGAAATCACTTTCCAACATCTTCCAACACTGCTACACAGGGCACAATCACTACGACATCAATAATCCATCCCGATTCTGAGATCACTCTCTAGCTGCACAAGTCCATTCACCCCTCACAGACATCAATTAAATGTGCGACAATATCCCTTTAATTCAAAGTTATGTTGTATCCTTCTTCATTTCAAGCAGCTCCTTCTCGCTATATCTAATCTCCTGCCGCATAATGGCCCATACTTCAAATTAATTCTGCAGGCCCCAATCGCCAATCGCTAAAATTCTCAAATCATTCCAAACCTTCCTTAAGGCGCATAGTCATCCTACCACAATGCCCATATGTAACTCCGCCACTCTCCCACTTTGGCATAACTCACCCCTTTAATCGACTACTCGAACTTTGCTTCTTATGTTTGGCCTTCTAGAAATTTTAGCCACCGCTTGACACTTCCCACATGTCTTTCTTATCATTTGATGCTCAGTTGTTGCGTTAATAAAATCTTCTTCGCAGCACTTGTACCCACCATCGATACTAACTTTAAGCCTTTCTGAGGATCATCTTTCTCGAGCCACCGATATTAGAAACACTGATTCAATCCTGAACCACCACACCCCGTGATCTCTGACCGTCGCTTCTTCAATACTGACCCACATTAACCTGCCTTAAAGGCGAATTGCAGAAGACCATAATACCGGCGAACTTAACACACACAATTGAGGACAACGACACTATATCGCAGATGAAGATTCTACTACGCTCGAAAACACCAAGCCTTGTTACCCATCAACCCAAATTGGAACACTCTCAGCCCGATTGCCTTTCCCCTGCCGAGAATAAAATACCGAATCTCTAAACCATGCACTGAGTAAACCCCCCTTCAAGTCATTCACTGCCCCAATAAATAGTCAAACATCCTACTATCATATCAATACTGCAGATAAATTGTTCATAAGCATCATGCCAACTTGTGCCTAGCCTCAGAGCTCTCATAAGCGCCGCTACCGAGCCAAAACAATAGAAGAATCCCTTCGCAAGGCGAGAACAATAGTCCAACCAACTATATCGGGAAAAATATCCCGCACTACATCTGTAGTACCATTACAATTCTTCAACTCTTGATTTATAACAAGTGGTTTGCGTTGCGTAAGATTGAGTAGAAAAGAACACAAGGGCATAATCCTCAAGGGATCAAACCGCACGATGAGGAATCAAAAAGGGAAGTACTCCTAACAGTCCTGTAGCCTCCCGAAGATAAGTACATTCGTCTCCGTACCGATCTGCGAGACTCTACAAGACTTGCTCATGACTCGTGAGACCTAAGGGAACCTAGTACTCTGATACCATGTTGTCATGACCCAAAATCCACTAAGGGTCGTGATGGCGCCGGACACTACTGTCAGGCAAGCCAACAAATTACTTGATTAAATTCTTATTTTCAATTTTGAAACCAAGATTTTCCTTCAATTTTACTAGTAAAAGACAATCTTTACAATGTAAATAAAAGAATGTTTGGAAGTAAATACAAGTTACCCAATAATCATACCAGAACCCGGTGTCACAAGTGCATGAGCATTTACTAAGAAGGAAATAAAATGCAACAACCATCCGGAGTACAATATTGAATAGAAAACAAATACAAATAACTGAAAGAGACTTTGTTGGCTGCGGGCCACCTCGAGAAATGCAGCTCACCTAAGTCTCCGTATCAACCATGCTACCACGCCCAGTAGGCCACTAGAGGTACATATGCATGTGCAACAAAGATGCACAGAAGTTTAGTATGAGTACAAAAATAACGTGTACTCAATGAGTATCCCGTCTAATATCGAAAAAGTAGAGACGAGATGGTCGATTTCGACACTTACTAGTGGTCCAATAATAATTTATTATTAATGCGATGATTCAAGAATATATTGAAAAAATAGTAAATTCAGATAAGTGACGAAACAGGTAAAAGTTCCTTTTTCTTATTTATAAGCCTCCGGATTCGTAATCCATTTCTTAACAATTATCTCAAGTCGGGGAGAGCAGATATAAACATCAAGAAATCTCCAGGCAAGCAAAACAATCATGCGCAACTCATGCCGAGGTTGTACGGATCGATCCAACATAAATGTAAAATGTGCACTGTCGAGGTCGAACGGGACGAACCATAGATGCATCTATTACCCCGTTCGCTTATCATACATGCGACATGGTCAACATTAAATAAATAAATATACCGCTCGCGAATCATACATGCGACGCGGGAACATATATATACACACAGTACAACAAACAATTAAGAGTTTATCGAGAAATGTTTATTCCAATAAAAGCTAATTTTCCTTTAATGATTTAAGAAAAATTGTGAGAACGTGCTGAGAACTAAACTGAAGTAGTCTGCAATCACTGTTTAACACCTCATGCACCTTCCCGTGCTACCACAACTCAGTTGAGCACATTCGCTTGATCAATTCTGAAGATATTTCGTTTTTCACTTAAGCAAAAAAGCCTTAGAGCCCAATTCCATCATCCAGAATTCTCTGCCAGGCGTGTTTCCAATAAACGCTCACCGTATCAATAACTACACGCAGCACCAAAACATGACATCATACCTTAGTTGAATTCACACCTTGCACCACTTCACTCAAGGACCACAATAACATTCTCTAATCAAATTAGTCGAAATTCCCCAAATCTGATGCTCCTATTGCACCGCATGACCTACATAGGTCTTGTTCTAACTCTTACAATACCGACACGACGGATGAGATGTGTAGAAATTCATAACCAACTACCGAATCAACAAATCTTTGGGTCTATACTCTTAACAAGAACCATCACGTCATCCTGAACCAAATAATTATCTTAGCTCCTTAATATACTTCATATAATCAGATTGCACTGATCCTAAATCCAATGATCTCGTCTCACCCAATACAAACTGCTCAAGCAATAAGCCACCCCGGACATGATAAAAAGTCTCATATGATGCCACAATGTGCCAATAGGCTACCAATTCGAACGCGATACAAAAGGAAAATGAACTCTGAAAAAAAATCCAATTACCCCGTTCGCAAATCATACATGCAACGCGGTCAACATGCTAAACAGACACCCCGCTCGCGAATCATACATGCGACATGGGCACACAGCTAATATAAGCTTTCCTCATAAAATAGGAAACAAAACACATAAAAATAGATACGGGGAACTGTACTCAGCATCACACTGCTACGGCGCGCAACCCGATCCAAACAACATAACCATGACGGCGTGCCATGCAATCCACCCATAAAACTCCCATGAAGAGATACACACTAAGCTAGATTGCTCATTTCAATAACATACAGAATATTGGTCACAAGCACCCTAAGTGGATAATTCCATCCCTGGGGAGACATATAGCGCCATAAGCAACAAAACTCAAGCACAATTGAGGTGCAATATATGATCTAAATCTCAAAAGCCATCCTACTCATATAGCATCATCTCTATGCGGAGCCTCAACACATAAGAAATTCACCAAGCCGTCTCAGAACTCGCATGACGCAATACATTATTACATGAAATCGCTGACGACAAAATGACACCCCGACTAATCTTCCATAAGGTTTGCTTTATTGAAATGAACTCATCTGGCCTGATATAGAGCCCATATTCACATTTAAATCCATCGCCCAACCTCAAGTCGATCCTGATCGTACCAAGCTAGGCCAATAACCCTTCAAAGGTCCATACTAACCCTCCCGTTCTCATAACACATAAGAACAACCATCATAAATGGAGTAATCCCCCATTGTCCACAACGCAATAAACTAAGTGCCCTCCAGGCATCAATCTTCAATTTAACGCCATCGCTACAATATTCATACTTGGTTTAACTTCTTCAATCACTCAAGTGACTACATGCCGCACTTATACAACCTTTTCGTGGGGCACACTCCCACAACCTTCCGTAATAGATAACAAGTCTGTACCTCCAAACCACTGCCGCACTAACGCTGAAGAGCGATCAAAATCCTTAACCAGGATACGGAGCCTTTTTCAAAAAACACTGATCTCAGGTGACGCTGAAGACAATACCAACTTACTTTAAACATCGACAATCCTTTCCTGCTCATCCGAGCTCATGACATCCTTGTCAACACCGAACTGCAAACCTTGGTCCTCACTTCCAATTCCATACCACTCACTGCACCCAACATGCCAATATACGACAAAACACGATTTCCATCATAACCCCGGAACCACTAATAAACTAATGCTTCATCATATAAAGGCTTTTCACTTAACTTGCTTCAGGAGAACCATAGCGACACACAGATAAATTCTCACAACCGTAGAGTATGCAAATCTCTAAGTAGTTGTCTAAGCCACCATAGCCCTTCGGAGATCCGCCTACACATAATAGGCCATAACACTAGAATACTTCCGAATAAAATCAATTACGGCGGCCGACAATCCTCACATGTACTGCCACAAATCACTTTCACAACTTAATCACACTGAAAGAACTGATCACTACCAGCAACATGCCAATTCGACTATGGCTAATCAATCCATCTTCTTCCAATTTATCCTTGATAGTCATAGAAACAATGATAACTTCATTAAACACTTAACACACTCCATCCGCACTCATCTCGAATGACCCTGAATCACGAGACCATGCTGTCTCAAATCCCACGAACCATCTCGTACCTCCCAGTTGCTACACTGCAAGTTAAAACATCATAGTACCCCTTCTCATAAGCTGCTACCAAGCTTGATTCTTAACCGTACCTATAGGCTCGAAATCATTAGGCACCACACTTTTCCCTTCTGAACCCACTAGGACCGTTGTTGAGAGCCACCCGCTCTAACTTGGCCCCGAATATAATCAATTCCATAAATCTTCTAGCACATAAATACCCTTTTGGTGAAGCACCTGGCAGAATCACTTCCCCTGGAACCCGCATCTATACAAAGCACGAATCCTGAATCCTTCCCCAAGTCTGAACATGGGCTAATAAGGCCAACGATAGCACACCTTTAATAATTCTTTTGCTCAAATTACCACTTATGTTCTTTTCCCGTAGCTAAAATAACCCATCAATATGCTAATAACCAGAAACTTCGCAAGTAGTTAACCATGCAACCAAATCATAGGCAGTGGGGCTCTCCTACTTAGCTTGAAGCCACTATTACACAACTCTGGAATTCACCGGGATTCTTTATCTCTTATTGGCATGACCTTGCGCAATCAACCGCCAACATTCTCGGAATCTTTCTCCAAAACCCCTCTTGTTATATTCTGAATCATCAAGCATATTCACATGACAGATCTCTTTGCTGTATGGCCAACAGAACCTTTGCAGAAGCTTTTCCAACCATGCGACCACCGTCCTCCCTGGAGATATTCTGCCTGCAAAATTTATGTGCCGACGTCTTACAATGCTGCTACACATGGTGCAATCACCATGACATTAATGGCCCATTCACCCCTCGTGGATATCAACTAAATGTGGGGTCACATCCTTCCTATTCAAAGTTAGGTTGTATCATTCTCCATTTCTAGTACCCCATTTCCGTTATATCAAAATCTCCTACCGCCTAATAGCCCATACTTAAAATTAAATTCGTAGACCCCAAATCACCAATCACTAAAATTCCCAAGTCATCCCAGACTCTCCTTAAGGCGTATAGTCATCCCACCCCAATGCCTATATGCAACTCTGCCACTCTTCCACTTTGGCAGAACTCATCCCTTTAATTTACTACTCGACCCATAGCCTCTTATAGTCGGCCTTCTAGAAATTTTAGCCACCGCCTGACACTTCCCACATGCCTTTCCTCATCCACTGCTGCTCAGTTGCTGCCTTAGATAAAATCTATCTTCGTGGCACTTGAACCCACAATTGCTGCTAACTTTACACCTTTCGGAAGATCATCTTTCTCATACCGTTGACATTAGAAACACTGATTCAACCCTGAACTACCGCACCCTACGATATCTGACAACCACATTTTTGATACTATTTCAAAATAGCTTGCCCCAAAGGCAAATTGTAGAAGGTCACAACACCAACGAACTTAGTACGTTCAATTAGGACAACGACACCCCATCATAGATGAAAGCTCAACCACGCTCGCAAATACCAAGTCTCATTACTCCACCAGCCCATATCTGACCATTTTTAGTCTGATTGCCTTTCCCTTATCGGGAATAAAATACTGAATCTCTAGATTATGCACTGAATCAACCTCCCTTCAAGTCATTCACCTCCATGACACATAGGCAAACTTCCTACCATCATATCACTACTGCGGAACAATCGTTCATAAGCATCATGGCAACCTGTGCCTAGCCTCAAAGCTCTCAGAAGTACCGCTACTGAGCTGAAACAATAGAATATCCTTCCACAAGGCGACGATAATAGTTTAAACAACCCCGCAGGGAGAAACATCCCGCTCCACATCGGTAGTACCATTACAATTCTTCAATTCTCGATTTATAACAGGCGGTTTGCATCGCATAAGATTGAATATGAAAAAATCAAAGGCGTAGCCTCCAAGGATCAAATTGCACGATGGGAAACCAAGAAGGGCAGTACTTCTAACAATTCTGCAGCCTCCCGAGGATAAGTACAAACGTCTCTATACTGATCTGCAAGACTCTACTAGACTTTCTCATGACTCGTGAGACCCCAGGAACATAGTGCTCTGGTACCATGTTGTCACGACCCAAAATCCACTCAGGGTCATGATAGCGTCGGACAATGCTGTTAGGCAAGCCAACAAAATTACTTGATGAAGTTCTCATTTTAACAATCTTGAAAACTAAGATTTTCCTTCAATTTTCACAAATAAAAAGATAATCGCTTCAATTCAAATTAAATACTAAGCAATTAATACAAAATATTTCAAAACCATCCCAGAACCCGGTGTCACAAGTGCATGAGCATTTACTAAGAAGGAAATAAAATACAACAACTGAAAAATGTGTGCTCAATGAGTATCCCGTCTAATCTCGAAGAAGTAGAGATGAGATGGTCGACTTCGACACTTACTAGTGGTCAAGTAATGATATATTATTAATGCGAATAATCATGGAATAACAGTTCTATCCCATGTAGTATCATGGATATTTACCAATATTTCAAACAGATATGAAACTCAGTCCTCATAGAAATTGCTAAACAAAACATGCGCAAGTAACACCGTGCGACGTACGGCCCGATCCAACATAAAAGTAAACTGTGCACTGCCGAGGGTCGAACGGCTCGAACCATAGATGCATCTATTACCCCGCTCGTGCATCATGCCTACGACACGGTCAACATAAATAAACAAATACCCTGCTCGCGAATCATATATGCGACGTAGGTACACATAGAAATACATGCTCAAAAAGCCAATTAAGAATTCATCGGGAAATGTTTATTCCAATAAAAGCCAATTTTCCTTTAATGATTTAAGAAAAATGAAGTTTAGTCCTTTTTGGAATTCATTTACTGATTCAATGGGAATTAAGCAATTCAAGCTGTCTATAAGTTTAAAGATAATCCACATACAATATGTTTTTTGGTCCTAGACTACCCGGACAATAGCATAATAGTAGCTACACATGGACTCTCATCATCTCGTTCGTACGTAGCACCCAAAAATAGGAGCACATAACCAATTAACTCACCTATGGGGACAATCCCCTCTTACAAGGTTAGAAAGGAGACTCACCTCGCTCTGAAGATCCATAACCGGCATTCCACGCCCTTCCGAGGACTGAAATTGATGCACAACGCTTCAACACTAGCCAATGATTATACAAATCCATTAATACACGATAAACTTCTCACTTTAATCCAACTTATAACAATTCCCAACCTCGATCTGGAAGTTGACGAAAATGCCCTCAGGACCACGTGCCGGGATTCCCAAAATTTTCAAAAAATAAGTTTACCCATAGCCTCACGAATTCAAATATATAATCTTCTCTAAATTGCATACCCAAAATCATGGTCAAAATCCAAGAATACTACTTTTCTAGGTTTTCCTACAAACCCCAAGTTTTCTACAAATTTCAATGTCTAAATCCATATATAAACCTTGTATTTAACTCAAAACCAGTAGAAATCACTGACCTCATGCTTGTTGATGAAAATGACACTCCAAAGTTGCTCCAAAATTGGCTCCCATGGAAGAAATGAAGTGAAAATGAGCCAAAATCCGATTTTTAAAAGAAAACTGCCCAGGCAACCCTTCTATGCGATCGCAAACATAGCCCCGCGATCGCATAGGCCAACTCTGTTGCCTCCCTAATTCCTTCTATGCATTCGCATGCACGCTCCCGCATTCGCACCGACCAAATGTATCACCGCCTCCAAACGCACACTGTGCGATCGCAACACCAACCCTGCAGTCGCATAAGCCCCAGCATTCCTCCTCTGCGATCCCATTGCAACTCCTGCAATCGCATATGCCAAATTCCAGCTCCCTCAACTCTTGCTCTATGCGATCACTGACCCTCTATCACGATCGCATAGAGCAAAAACCTGCTACACCAGAAAACCAACAATCCTCACAAGGCAAAAATCGATTCGTTGAGCATCCGAAACACGCCCGAGGCCTCCGGGACCTCAATCAAACCTGCCAACAAGTCCTAAAACACATTACGGACTTGTTTGAGGCCTCAAATCATATCAAACAATGCTAAAACCGTGAATTACACCCCAATTCAAGCTTTATGAACTTTGAAATTTCAAACTTCTACATTCAATGCCGAAACCTATCAAATCAAGTCCGATTGACCTCAAATTTTGCATACGAGTCATATTAGACATTACGAACCTACTCCAACTTCCGGAATCGGAATCCGACCCCGATATCAAATAGTCCACTTCCGGTCAAACTCCTTAAAAACCTTCAAATTTCTATCAAATAATTCCAAAATGATCCACGGACCTCCGAAATCACTTCCGATCGCGCTCCCAATACCAGATACACCATACGGAGCTACTGCCAGACTGGAAATTCAAAATTGACATTGATAACTCTGAAATGTACTTCGATCTAAACTTATGAAATTTTTTCCAAAATGCTAACTTCCATAACAGGCGCAAAAAACTCTCGGGTCATCCAAAACCCGACACGGGCATACACCCAGGTCCAAAATCATCATACGAACCTGCTAGAACCTTCAGATTTCAATTTCGAGGTCGTTTACTTAGAAATCCAATCCTAGTTAATTCTTTCAACTTTAAGCTTCCGAAAGGAGAATACTCTTTCCAAATCAACTCTGAACTTTCCAAAATTCAATTCCGACCATGCGCACAAGTCATAATACTTGAAATGAAGCTGCTCATGGCCTCAGATTGCTTAACGATGTGCTAGGGCTCAAAATGACTAGTCAAGTTGTTACATTTCAGATTTTGAATGAAAATTAGGGATTTAGTTTTGAATGAAAATTGGGGATTTCGTTTTGAATGAAAATTAGGGATTCCTTAGACTTAGAAATTTAGTTTTGATTGGGTTTTTGACATCTGATTTGAGAGATTTTTGTATGATTAGACTTGTGAGAGTACGAGGCTTTTGAAAATGTTAATTTCACCCGATTCCGACACGTTGGCCTGAGGGGCATTTTGATAATTTTACCTTATTTCGTGCATTAGCTTAGAATTTAATTACAGAATCAGTTTCTTGAAGTAATATTTACATTATGAAATGCAATTGAATAGATTTGGGCCATTTGGAGTCGGATACTCGTGGCAAAGGCGTGGTTTCGAGTTGATTTGAGCTTTATTCGAGGTAAGTGGCTTGTCTAACCTTGTGTGGGGGACTTTTCCCCTTAGGATTGATATTGTGGTAATTGAAATACCTCGTACGTGAGGTGACGAGTGCGTACTTGTGCTAATTATTGGAAATCCGGTTTACTATAAAAATAGCCTTGAATTGTGTTCCATCCTTTCTTTGCTAACACTGTTTGGATATTAAACCTGCTGTAGCTTAGACAAACATGTCTACTTGACTAAATTGCTCTATCTGTCTTAACTGCCTAAATTTTACTATGTGAATCATACTAGGTTAGGATTACCTGCATCACTTTGATATGAAATTGATTGGATTTAATTTTTGTTGTTGCTGTGTATCTACTTTGGGACTATGGAATGGTATTCCGGGAGATCCCCTGCACTTTATTTTGGGACTACGGGCGGTATCCCGGGAGCTCTCCTGTATGTTTACTTTAGGAATACGGAATTGCATTCCGGGAGATCCCCCTGCACATTTATGAGTTGGACTATGAGACTGCACCCGGGAGATCCACTGGATATGGTATTTATATTTGGGGACTACATGACTGTATCCTAGGAGATCCCCGGTTGTTGTCTTGGAAATGAGTTATGTCTTTTACTGTGTTTTACTTGCCTTTGAAATAGTTGTTGATGTCCTTTATATCTTGTGTTATTTAATTACACTGTCATTTCACACTGTTAAACCTGTAATTTATTTAACCTCAGTAGGGCCCTAACATTCCTCGTCACTACCCCACCGAGGTTAGGCTTGGCACTTACTGAGTACCGCTGTGGTGTATTCATGCCTTTTCTGCGCATGTTTTTCATGTGTAGATCCAGGTACCTTTGCACAAGCTTACTATCCTTGAGGCAGGGAGAGCTTTTGGAGACTTCGAGGTACATCTGCTACGTCCGCAGACCGAAGAGTCTCCCTCTTTATTCCATCTTGTAGTGTTAGCCCTTCTATCAGACTGCTAATGTAGACATTCTGGAGTTAGAGCGTTTTACTATATTTCTTTCAGCTTGTATTCCCATGAGTTTCCGGGTTTTGGGATAGTATTATAGAAGTTTGAGATGTTGTGCTGTATGTGCCGAGTGGCATTTTATATTTCATTTCCAATTTGTTAAATATTGGTCTTTAAGTTATATTTTCCGCAAGGTTTTGATTCTTTTTCCGCACTTATTAGGCTTACCTAGTTATAGGGACTAGGTGCCATAGCGACGGTTCACGGGGGGTGAACTGGTGTCGTGACAAGTTGGTATCAGAGCTCTAGGTTCATAGGAGTCATAGAACACAGGCCAGTTTATTAGAGTCTCGCTGATCGGTGCGGAGACGTCTGTACTTATCTACGGGAGGTTATGTAATTGTGAGGAAAATTCCACTCCCTTTGATTTCCTTATCGTGCGAGATTTTTGATATCATAACTAAACTTCTGTCTTTCTATTCTCTCACAGATGGTGAGGACACGTGCTACCCGAGATGATCAGGAACCTGCGCCCCCTACTACAGCTGCCAGAGGCCGGAGCTGTGTAGAGGCCAAGGACGCGCTCGTGGTGCAGCCAGAGCACCCGTGTGAGCTACCGCCGAGGTACCACCAGCAGTACCAGCCGGAGTCCAAACGCCCGATACGTCTGCCACTACTACCCCAGCACTCCAGGAGACTCTGGCATAGTTTATGAGCATGTACAACACTTTGGCTCAGGCAGGGTTGCTTCCCCTTGCTGCAGCCATATCCCAGGCCGGGGGAGGAGTATAGACTCCCGCCGCTCGCACTTCTGAGCAGTGAGTGCATGTTTAGCAGGTCCTAGAGATTATTCCTGCGCCGCCTGCAGTACCAGTTCAGCCTGAGGACAGGGCAGCGACTTCAGAGGATGAGCAGCGGAGGCTTGAGAGGTTCAAGAAATATGATCCTCCTGTATTCGGTGGGTTAGCATCAGAGGATGCCTTGTAATTTCTGGAGGAGTGCTACCATATTCTCCGTACTATGGGCATATCAGGATCGAGCGGGGTTTCCTTCACTACCTTCCAGCTTCGAGGAGCCACTTATCAGTGGTGGCGTGCTTATGAGTTAGACAGTTCGGATGAGGCATCTTCCTTTACTTGGGCTCCATTTTCGGATATGTTCATAAAGGAGTATGTCCCCTAGAGTCTTATGAATGCCTTGCGCATGGAGTTTGAGCATTTGCACCAGGTTACTATGACTGTCTCGGAGTATGCTGTCAGTTACATTAACCTGGCTAGACATGCACCGGCCTTAGTTTCTACAGTTCGCGAGAAAGTTCGCCGGTTTATTGAGGGGCTTATTCCCAGCATCAGATCTAGTATGGCTCGTGAGTTAGAGATGAATATATTTTACCAATAGGTGGTAAGAATTGCTAGGAGGATTGAGGGTATGCATGCTAGGGACAGAGAGGAGAGAGAGGCCAAGTGGTCTCGAGAGTCGGGCCATTATTCTGGTGCCCGTGCCCTAGCTGCAGGTCGTCATGGTAGGGGTCATATGGGTCGCCCCATTCATTCATCTCTTCCAATAGCCAGTGGTATTCTATCTCCACCTAGGCCTCAGGAGCCTTATTATGCACGTCCAGTCTCTAGTGCGCCTCCTGCACGGGGTGCTTCCAGTGGTCAGTCTAGCAGACCTGGCCAGAGCCAGTCACAACTGCCACGTCCTCCTAGAGCTTATTTTGAGTATGGGGATACATGCCATATGATTTGAGAATATATGCCTGGAGGGCACTCAGTTTATTAGGTTGTGGACTGCAGAGGATTACTCCTGTTGTGATAGTTGTTCTTATGTGTTATGAGAAAAGGGAAGTTAGTATGGACCTTTGAAGGGTCGTTGGCCAAGGTTTGGTACGATCAGGGTTGACTTGAGGTCGGTGGATGGATTTAAATGTAAATATGGGCTCTATATTAGGCCAGATGTGTTCATTTCAACACAGCGCTCCTTAATGGAGGAGTAGTCAGGGTGTTATTTTACCATCAGCTATTTCATGTAATGACGTATTGCACCATGTGAGTTGTGAGATGGCTTGCTGAATTCCTTGTGTGTTGAGGCTCCACGTAGAGATGATGTTATATGAGCAGGATGGCTTTTGAGATTTCAAATCATATATCGCACCTCAATTGTGCTTGCGTTTTGTGGCTTCTAGCGCTATATGTCTCCCTAGGGATGGAATTATGCACTTAGTGTGCTTGTGACCACTATTCGACATATTATTGAAATTAGCAATCTAGATCAGCGCGTATCTCCTTATGCAAGTTTTATGGTTAGATCGGGTGGCACGCCGCCACAGTTATGTTGTTCGGATCGGGTTGCGTGCCGCAACAATGTAAAGCTGAGTACAGTTCCCTGTATCTGTTTCTATGTGTTTTGTTTCCTATTTTATGAGGAAATATTATATTAGTTGTGTGCCCGCGTCGTATGTATGATTCGCGAGCGGGGTGTTTTTTTAATTAATTCGAACGCCTAGCATGTATGATTCGCGAGCGGTGTAGTTGAAGTTCCTTCTCAAAGTTTACTTTCCTTTATATCGCGTTCGATATGGTAGCCTATTGGCACATTGTAGCATCATATAGGAATTTTGGTCATGTCGGGATAGCATATTGCCTGAGCAGTTCGTACTGGGTGAGACGAGATCATTGAATTCGAGATCAATGTAATCTGAGTATATGAAGTATATTAAGGAACATAGACCACAATTCGGTTCAGAATGAGGTGAGGGTTCTTGTCAGGAGTATAGATCCAATAATTTGTTGATCGAACATTTGGTTATGAAATTCTATTCCTATCTTCCATTGTGGTGGTATTGTAAGAGTTAAAATAAGAGCTATGCATATCATGAGGTGCATTGTGAGCATCAGAGTCATGGAATTTCGACTAAATGATCAGAGAATGTTATTGTGGTCTTATGAAAAAAAATGGTGCGAGGGGTAAATTCAGCTAAGGTATGCAGTCGTGTTTTGGTGCTGTGTGTAGATGTCGATATGGTGAGCGTATGTTGGAAACAGGCCTAACATAGAATTTCGGATGTTAGAATTGGACTTTAAGGCTTATTTGCTTGAATAAAAGGAAATATCTTCAGAATTGATCGAGCTAATATGCTCAACTGAGTCATGGTAGCACAGGAAGGTGCATGCGGTGTTAAATAGTGACTTCAGACTACTTCAGTGTAGTTCTCAGCACGTTCGGGGACGAATGTATGTTTAAGTGGGAGAGAATGTAATGACCCGACCAGTCGTTTTAGGCCCTAGCGCATCGTTCAGCAGTAAAAGGTTATGAGCAGCTTCATTTCAGGTATTATGACTTGTACGTGTGGTTGGAATTGAATTTGGGGAAGTTCAGAGTTGATTTGGAAAGAGAATTCTCATTTCGGAAGCTTAAAGATGAAGGAATTAACCAAGATTTGGATTTTTGAGTAAACGACCTCGGAATCGAGATCTAAAGGTCCCAGCAGGTTCGTATGATGATTTCAGACTTGGGCGTAAGCCCGGTTCGGGTTTTGGATAACTTGGAAGCGTTTTGGCGCATATTGTGAAATTTAGCATTTTAGAAAAAATTTCATAAGTTTGGCTTGAAGAGCATTTCAGTGTTATCGATGTCTGTTTGGGATTTCAAGTATGTGAATAGCTCCGTATGGTGATTCTGGAGTTGGGAGCGCGATCGGAAGTGAATTCGGAGGTCCGTAGGTCATTTTGGAGTCATTTGGCTAAAGATAGAAATTTGAAGGTTTTTGAGAAGTTTCACCGAAAGTGGACTTTTTGATATCGGGGTCAGAATCCGATTCCGGAAGTTGGAGTAGGTCCGTAATGTCGAATATGAATTGCGTGCAGAATTTGAAGTCAATCGGACGCGATTTGATAGGTTTAAACATCGAAAGTAGAAGTTTGAAATTTCAAAGTTCATTAAGCTTAGATTGGAATGCGATTCATGGTTCAAGCGTTGTTTGAGGTGATTTGAGGCTTTGATCAAGTCCGTGTTATGTTTTAGACTTTTACAAGTGTTTGGTTTGGAGCCCCGGGGGCTCGGGTGAGATTCGGGATAGCTTCGAAGTGATTTGCTAACAATTGGATTTGCTGGTACTGGTATGATCGCAATTGCGATGTATTGGTCACAATTGCAAGCTTGCATTTGCAAGGTTGCGTTGCCATTTGCGAACCTGGGCTGCTTCGTGGAGGATCGTATTTGCGAGGGTGGGGCTCGCATTTGCGAACCTGGGCTGTTGAGTGGGGGATCGCATTTGCGAGGGGGGCCATAGCATTTGCAATGCTGTCCTCTTCGCATTTGCGAGGAATCTGTCACAAATGCGACCAAGTCAGAGGAGGCTGGGCTTCGCATTTGCGGAGCTTTTTTTGGAAATGCGACTTCGCAATTGCGAGCCTGGAGTCGCAAATACGACTTCTGCATCTGGTGCAGTGGTTTTTATTCCGAGACTTAGCCCATTTTCCTTATTTCCCACTTGGCCTTAGGCGATTTTTGAGAGCATTTGAGGAGGGATTCCATCACCATCAAAGAGGTAAGTAATTTCTACACATCTTAAATTAAATATATAGATTAGGGGTAGATTAACATGTGAAAATTTGGGGAAATCAAGGGTTTTAGATGAAAAACCTAGAATTTGGTAAAAACAAGGTTTAACCACGAAATTTGTTCAAGAAGAGAGTAAAAATCATATATTCTTGATCCTTAGGGTATGGGTAACGACTTTCTTCAAATATTTTCGAAATCCGGGCACGTGGGCCCAGGGGTGAATTTTAGGAACCTTGCATTTAGGGTTGAGAAATTAGTTTAATAATTAGAATATGAACTTTTGAGCATACATTGATTAGTTCTTACCCTATTTGAGTAGTTTTGGATAGCTCGGCTCCGAATTAGATGTTTGAGCGCGTTCTTGAATCGGAATATAGGCTTCGGATCAAGGTGAGTCTCTTTTCTAATCTTGTAAGAGGGAATAGTCCCCATAGGTAAGTTAATTGGTTATGTGCTCCTATTTGTGGGGGCTATGTACACACGAGGTGATGAGAGTCCCTGCGTAGCTACTATTATGCTATTGTCCGGGTAGTCTAGGACCAAAAGGCATGCTGTACGTGGATTATCTGTAAACTTATTGACAACTTGAATTGCTTAAATCCCATTGAATCAAAAAAAAATTTCAAGAAGGGCTAAACTTCATTTTCCTTAAATCATTAAAGGAAATTGACTTTTATTGGAATAAACTTTTTCCGATAAATTCTTAATTGGCTGTTTGAGCATGTATTTCTATGTATACCTGCGTCGCATGTATGATTCGCGAGCAGGGTAATTGTTTATTTATGTTGACCGCGTCGCAGGCATGATGCGCGAGCGGGGTTATAGATGCATTTATGGTTCGAGCCGTTCGACCCTCGGCAGTGCACGATTTATTTTTATATCGGGCCGTACGTCCCACGATGTTACTGGCGCATGTTTTGCTTAGCAATTTCTCTGAGGACTGAGTTTCATATCTGCTTGAAATATTGGTGAATATCCATGATAATACGTGGAAAAGAACTGTTATTCCATGATTATTCGCATTAATAATATGTTATTATTGGACCTCTAGTAAGTGTTAAAGTCGACCATCTCGTCTCTACTTCTTTGAGATTAGACGGGATACTCATTGAGTACGCATTATTTTCGTACTCATACAACACAGAATTTTTGCTGCACAGGCACATGCATCTCTAGAGGCCTACTGGGCGTAGCAGCATGGTTGATATGAAGACTTAGGTGAGTCGCACTTCTCAAGGCGACCCGCAGCCAGTAGAATCTCCTTCAGTTTTCTGTAATTATTTTCTGTCCAATATTGTATTCCGGACAGTTGTTGTATTTTTATTTCCTTCTTAATAAATGCTCATGCACTTGTGACACCGGGTTCTGGGATGATTTTGAAATATTTTTTATTAATTGCTTATTGTTTAATTTGAATTGAAGCTGTTATCTTTTTTTTATTTATGAAAAAAATTGAAGGAAAATCTTAGTTTTCAAGATTGTTAAAAGTGAGAACTTCATAAAGTAATTTGGTTGGCTTGCTTGAAAGTAGTGTCCAGCGCCATCGCGACCCTTAGTGTATTTTGGGTCGTGACAATTACTCTAAACCAGTATATTATACGGGAACTCCAGCATATTATGCTGGAGTTCCATTATACTTATGCTGGAACTCCATTATAATATGTTCGAGTTCTAGAATACTTATGCTGGAACTCCAATATATTGTGATGGAGTATTTTTCGGATTTTGAACGGTGTTTTTGTTCAGATTTATTTTACATGAAAATTGGCTAAATTTCGATTACATTTTAAACTGTGGCTATTTTTGAATGACCACTTGTAAATCTGACTATTTTTTAATTTCTCCCATTGTTTTTATATGCACTTTTTGATTCTTGTTGGGAAAACTATGTAAAGAGGTACTCTTAGTTTGAAACTGTAGGTAAGAGGTTTAACTTTTATTTCGGAGCATCTACTTGTAATTATAACATCAAGATAGTTTGATTATGTGCTATTACTCCGAATGATTGTAGTTTAATTTATGCACATTCGTTTTTAACCAATTTCAGTAGTATGGTTCATATACTTGAGATGCAACGATGGATAAGGTTCTGTTCACATGTTTATTGGCACATTTGTTTGGCCAACATTCATATTTGTCTTTTTATGGTTTTCACGATTTGTTTTTCCTTTTCATTTGATTATTCTCGTTATAAAATGCTAAAAATTTATTCACACAAATAAATCAGGACTACTAAATATTGTGGGCGAGAATAGACATAACAAGTTGGTAAATTTTCCCATATATAATTCTTCTTTTTGATTAAATTATGTGAACATAAATTAACGATTTTTCTGCTGATTTAGTTGCTTTCTCATTAAAAGGCACATCAATATTTGCATGAGGTGTAAAACTTTCTGGTCTGGAATGAATTATTCAGCAAGGTGGTATTTCATATGTTCTTATGTCTCTTTCTCATATCCATTGGTAATTTTGTCATGTGGACTATGGTGCTTTTCTCTTTTGTTGTTTTCATGTGTGTATATATATATATATATATATATATATAAAATCTTCTCGGATTATTTAATGTAGTCTTAAATCTATTTCGAAAAAGATTCAGAATTTAGAATAGTGACAATTACCTCGAGTAACAAAAGCATTTGTTGCGTTGAATTGGATAAGAGATGGGATCCAATAAAAAAAAGGGAAAGGAAAGCCAAGAAAATAAAAAGAGAAAAGTTAGGAAAAGGGAGGAAGAAAGGAAAAATTGCATTGGTGAGACCGTTACAAGTTGACCACAAATTTTCTTTTTTGTTATAAAATAAAGAATGTAATGTAAAGACATGTATAGAGAGAAATTGATATATTATTCGAATTCAAACTGATGTACATAATGAACTGAAAATTCTTCTATTTATAGAAGAAAGGAAGCTGTTGTGTAAGCTGCTACTGCAAGCTGCTGTGTAGGCTGCTACTGCAAGCTACTGTGTAAGCTGCTACTGCAACCTGCTGTGTAAGTTACTATAAGCTGCTGTGTAAGCTGCTACTACAAGTTGCTGTGTAAGCTATTACTGCAAGCTGCTGTGTAAGCTGCTACTACAACCTGCTGTGTAAGCTACTACAAGCTGGTGTGTAAGCAGCTACAATATCCGATATGGATAATCTTATACTAAGCGTAATGTTTATCCATAACGGAGTACTGAAAGGATAAGCTCATTATATCCGGTATGGATAATCTTCTACCGGGGGTAGTGTTTATCCATAACGGAGTATCGAAAGGATAAGCTTATTATATCCGGTATGGATAATCTTCTATCGGGGGTAATATTTCTCCATAACCGGATACTGAAAGGATAAACTTATTATACCCAGTATGGATAATCTTCTACCGGAAGTAATGTTTATCCATAAGCGGGTACCGAAGTGATAAGCTTCTTCAGAAGGCTTATTTCCAATACAGTACTAAATAGATAAACATATTTACAGTGGAGTCCCATGTGGATAAGCTTCTTTAGGAAGCTTATTTACAACGGAGTATGAACATCCATAATATAATATATTTATAAAACTCCCCCTTGGATGTTCATTAAAAGATAGTGTGCCTCATTAAAACCTTACTAGGAAAAACCCCGTGAGAAAAAATTCTAGTGAAGGAAAAAGAGTGTACATATTTAATAATATGCATTGCTAGGTGACTCATTAAAAACCTTATAAGGAAAACCCTGTGGGAAAAAAAACCTTAGTAAGGAAAAAAGAGTGCATCGCGTATTTACTCTCCCTGATGAAAACCGTATTTCAAATATTTGAGTCTCTGCATTCTAACCTTGTATCTGTATAACCAATATGATCTGCACCACTTTTGTTAGCATTAGCAAGATACATAAGTGCATAGCAATTGCACTGAGATAGAGTATTTCAGGACCAAGGAGTTCCTCATCCTCTTCTGAAGGTCGGACGGATCCTTATTCACTTCAAGTGATCGAACACCCACTGGTGTACTTAATGGGTGCGCTTTATCCATATAAAAGCGTCTAATGACCCTTTCTGTATAGGCAAATTGATGGATAAAGATCTCGTCTACTAAATATTTAATTTGTAGACCAAGATAAATTTTATTTTTCCAAGATCTTTCATCTCAAATTCTTTCTTAAGATATTCAATAGCCTTTGGAGCTCTTCTGGAGTTCCAACAAGATTTATGTCATCAACGTAAACAGCAAGTGTAACAAATTCTGATGACATTTTCTTTATAAAAATACATGGACAAATAACATCATTTATGTAACTTTATTTAGCAAATATTCACTGAGGTGATTATATCACTTGCGCCCAGATTGATTTAAACCGTACAAGATCTTTATAATCTGATCGAGTACATTTCTCGAGACTTTGAACTATATGCTTCAGGCATTTTAAATCCTTCAGGGATCTTTATAGAGATTTAATCTGAGTCATATAGGTTATGACTCTTATTTAAATGGCATGACATCTTCAGGTGTCTGGACTACTGGTCCGATCCACACAATATTTTACAGTATTGTGCACTATATTGTATCAAATATATCGGCGACGGTCATTATGTATCGGTTCCTAAGGGCATAACTTGTTGAGATCTCATCACTTTCTTTATTTTCAGGTACCTCAACTTCTTCTGGAGTTCCATGAAATGTTATGTCGTGGGCTCTTCTAGAGCTCATTTCCTCCTCATTATGATCATTAGCTCCTTATCATTTTTCAATAATTGTTACCTTTGGAACCGATTGGTCTACCACTCTTCATGCGTACAGTAAACTCTATCCTTTAGGGACTTTAAATTTTAATTGGATCATTTGCAGCTAAAATATGATATTTGATTTAAGATCAGCAAACGCTTCTGGCATTTGACTTGAATTATCTTCTAAGTGAGGATCATATTAATGATAATTCGATTCATATAGCATATTTTTCAGATGTTTATTCCATTCCCCAAATGTTAAAAAAACTAATATATCCCCAATCTTCTTTGGGAAATATATCTTTGTACATTGTGGTAGAGAAATTAGTCATATACCACACATCAAAAGATAGTAAAATATTTGATTTCTGATCCTAAACCAATTATGAGGGGAGGACTTATCATATATTGTTGGCCTGATGCATACAAGTGCTGCTATATGCAATTTAGAAAATCTTAGACCAACAGATGAAGCTTTGTTCTCATAAACAATAGTTTAGCCATTAATAGGAGGTATTCGCTGCTGAACTATCTTGTATATAAACCAACATTATCAAGATGAACTGTCTTGATTTCATAATTTGAAAATTATGCTCTTAAGTGAGAAAAGCAATTTCAAATGCCAAACTGCATGTTGACAATAAACATACATGTAACCATCTTATATATACATCTATAAGTGGTTCACATGATAGGTGAATGGACCCATATTCAGCTTTTATATATTTCAAAATCAGGGGTCTTAGTCCCAACTTTAGCTAGTATAATCAATTTATTATGAGAACAAGCAACACAGGAGAATTCTTGAAGAATCTTTTAGTTCTTTAGTATATGCTTATCTAAATTCTCAAATAGCTCATTTAAAAGTGGCAAATGAAAACTTCAAGTTTATCATGGCATGTTCTATCTCTTAGTAAACTTCTGGTTTACTATGACATAAACTTTTGCATTAGTAAACTTCTGATTTACTGTGGCTACTTTTGTATTAGTAAACTTTTGGTTTACCGTGATACATGATATAGTACAAATCGAAGAATAAGGCGGGTAACTTCTCATATACATATTATTTTACCCCTATGATTGTGGAGACATGAAGATTTTAAATCTTCCAATCATTTATAGTCTCAATATAATAGTATTATATTTTAGTAAACTTCATGTGTACTACAACATATGTTTTGACCATAATCATATAATATGAATGACATATTTGTAAATAAGCTCTTCGAGAGCCTTCATTTATTATCCACAATCTAATATTTATCAGACACTACTGGTGTCATGTGTCTTCTAGGCAAACAGTTAGCTCTTCAGGAGTTTTTGATACATTTTGTACTATCAAATATTGCTCAGACACTTCTGGTATCATAAGAGAAAATCACAATCAAATAAACAATTATTTAAGCACAAGAAAACTCCTCTTCATAATATTTTCCTACTTCAGGAGGCAATTTCAATTGTATTACTTCTTCAGGAGCAAATTTAAAATACGAAATATTGAGTATATATTCTCTCAATTATATTACCTCTTCTGGAGGTGAATTATAATATATTTACATCAAGAGCGCGTTCATATTTACCAGATTTATTAATATTGTCACATTCACTTCAGGAAATGGATTATTATTATCAAAAGTTCTCATCCTTCAGGAAAATCGAACAAAATTATCTGAATGCGCATTAATCACATCAAATTGTGATGCCTCAACCTCTTTTAAAATATTTACTACTTCAGAAGCAAATCGAGGCGTGCATTTAATATAGAGAATATTTATGTAGCTTATCTTCAATTGTAACCATAGAAAACCTAAATTATCACTTCTGATGATCATAGGCATATACCATTTCTGGTGGTTAAAAAAATATAATTACAATGAGATATACGAAATATAACCACTTCTAGTGGTTGTATATTTCTTGCAAACTCTGCTAGAGTTTAAGTTGATCTAATAATGTTATCCATATTCTTCAAAATGACATAAATAAGATATATTATAGTAAACATCATTATCAAATCATAATTTTTCTTTATGTACATAACCAAATAACAAAAATTAAAATATTTATATTTTTACATATTGACTACCGATTACATGACTTGTTTCTCCTTCTGGGAGTGCAAAGTAATCAGCTACATCCAAATGCATTGTCACGATCCAAAATCCACTAAGGGTCGTGGTGGCGCCGGACACCGATGTCAGGCAAGCCAACTAGAATTTCTTAATGGATTTTAGATCATGACAACATGGTATCAGAGCACTAGGTTCCCATCGGTCTCACGAGTCTTGAGCAAGTCTGGTAGAGTCTCACGGATCGGTACGGAGACGTCTGTACTTATCTTCGGGAGGCTGCAGGGCTGTTAGGAGTACTTCCCTTCTTGATTTTCTTATCGTGCGGTTCGATTCCTTTGAGGCTTATGCCTTTGATTTCTTCCTATTCAATCTTACGCGAGCGCTTGATATAAATCAAAATTGAAGGATTGTAATAGCACTACAAATGTGGTATGGGATGATTCTCCCGGTATAGTTAATTGGACTATTATATCGCATTATGGAGGGGTATTCTATTGTTTCAGCTCAGTAACAGAACTTCTAAGAGCCATGAGGCTAGGCACAAGTTGCCATAATGCTTATGAGCGATTATTCCGTAGTGTTGTTGTGATAGTAGGGTGTTTTCCCACGTGTTGGGGCAGTGAATGAACTGAAGGGAGGTTTATTCAGTGTGTAATCAAAGGGATTCAGAATTTTATTCCCGATAGGGGAAAGACAATCGAATTAAGGATGGTCAGATGTGGACTGGTGGAAGTAATGAAACGTGGTAATTGCAAGCGTGGTGGAGTTCTCCTCTATATGGGGGAGTTGTTGTCCTAATTGAATGCTTTAAGTTTGTCGGTGTTATAATCTGCTACAATTCGCCTTGGGGCAAGATATTCTGAAATAGTATTGAAGATACAACTATCAGATATCGCAGGGTGCGGTGGTTCTGGATTGAATCAGTATTTCAATATGGCGGTTTAAGAAGATGACCTTCAGAAAAGTTTAAAGTTAGTAACAAATTGTGGATTCAAGTTCCAGGAAGATACATTTTATTAAGGCAACAATGGAGCAGCAAAAGATGAGAAAACATGTGGGAAGTGTCAGGTGGAGTTTTGAACTTTTAAAGGGCCAGGTATAAGAAGCATAGGTCGAGTAGTTGATTAAAGGAGCGACTTTGTCCAAAGTGGTAGAGTGGCGGAGCTGTATAGGGCTTGGTAATAAGATGACTATGCGCCTTAAGGAGAGTTTGGAACGACTTGAGAATATTGGCGCTTGGTTATTGCCGTCTGCGGATCTAATTTGAAGTAGGGATTCTTGTGCGGTCGGAGATTTAATATAACAGAAAGGAGCCGCTCAAAGGAAGAAAGATGTAGCATGACTTTAAAGTGGAAGGATGTTGTCGCACATTTAATGGATGTCCGCGAGGGGTGAATGGACTTATGCAGCTGGAGAGTGATCTCGGACTCAGGATGGATTGTTGATGTCGTATTGATTGTACCCCATGCAGCAGCGTTGGGAGATGCCGAGGAGTGATTTCTACAGGTGGGGTATTCCTGTGAGCAGGCTAGCAGTCGCTTGGTTGGCGAGGCTTCTGCGAAGAGTTCTACTGGTTATACAACAAAGGGAATTATTGTGTGAATGTTGTTAATGATTTAGAGTATCAAATTGGGTTTCTACGGTAAGATATCAAGAATGCTAGCAATTGATTGCGCAAGGTTATGTCAATAAGAGATTAAGAATCCTGGTGAACTGCAGAGTTTTGTAATAGTGGCTTCGAGCTAAGTGGGAGAGTCCCACTGTCTATGATTGGGTTGCATGGTTAACTACTTGCGAAGTTTCTGGTGATTAGCATGTTGATGGGTTATTTCAGCTATAGGAAAGGAACATAAGTGGTAATTTGAGCAAAAGAATTATTAACGGTGTGCTATCGTTGGCCTTATTGGCCCATGTCCATACTTGGGGAGTGGTTCTGTCGGGTCCTCCTTTGAGAACCATGAAGTTGATTATATTCGGGCCAAGTCAGAGCGGGCGACTCTCAGCAATGGTCCTAGCAGATTCAAAGAGGTAAAGTATGGTGCCTAATAGTTTCGAGCCTATAGGTACGGTCAAGAACCAAGCTTGGTAGTGGCCTATGAGAAAAGGCATAGAATGTTCTATGATCTTTGGCTTGCGACATAGCAATGGGGAGGTACAAAATGGTTCATGGGATTTGAGGCAGCAGGGTCTCGTGGTTCAAGGTCACTTGGGATAAGTGCGGATGGAGTATGTTATGCGTTGAATGGAGTTGGTATTATTTCTAAGGAAATCAAGGATAAATTGGAAGAAGATAGATTTGTTAGCCGTAGTTGAAATGGCATATTGGAGCCAGCGATCAGTTCATTCCGCGTGATCAAGTTATGTGTATGATTTGTGGTGGTACGTGTGAGGCTTGTCAGCCGCCGTAATTGAGGTTATTCAGAAGCATTCTTCTATTATGGCTTGTTAAGTGGAAGCGGATTCCGGAAGGGCTATGGTGGCTTGGACCACTACTCGCAGATTTGCATGTTCTACTGTTATGGGAATTTACCTGGGTGTTGCTATGATTCCCCTGAAGTGAGATAAATGCGAAGTTCTTATATGATGAAGTGTTGAAATAATAATGGTTTCGGAGTTATGATAAAAATCGTGTTCTATCGTATATTGGCACGTTGGGTGCAGTGAGTAGCATGGAAATTCGAAGTGAGGATCAAGGTTACAGTTTGGTGATGGTAAGGATGTCACGGGCTCGGATGAGCAAGGAAAGGGTTAAGTGATTAAAGTAAATTGGTGTTGTCTTCAGCATCACCTAAGATCGATGTTTTGTGAAAAATTCTTTGCATCCTAGTTAAGGATTCTTGATCGCTTTTCACCGTTAGTGCGGCCGATGGTTTGGATGAGCGGACCCATTATTTATTTCGAAAGATTGTGGGAGCGTGTCCCACGGGAAGATTGTATAAGTGTGACATGTAGTCTCTTGATTAACTAAAGATTTAAGCCAAGTATGAGGATTGTGGTAATACCATTAATTTGAGAATTTAGGCCTGGAGAGCATTTTGGTTATCGGGTTATGAACTGAGGAGGTTGTTCCGGTAATGATGGTTGTTCTTATGTGTTATGAGGGAAAGGGAGTTACCATGGACCTTTGAAAGGTTATTAACCAAGTTGGTGCAACCAGAAATCGGCTTGAGATCAATGGATAGATTTATATGTGAACCGTGCTTTATATCAGGCCAGTTGTGTTCATTTCAGTAACGCGCTCCTTAGGGAGTAGTCAGGGTGTTATCTCGTTGTCAGGTATTTCATGTAGTGATACATTGTGCCGTGTGAGTTGTGAGACAGCCTGAGAAATTGTGTATGTGTTGAGGATCCGCGCGGGAATGTCGTATTGTGAGCAAAATGGCTCTTGAGATTCAGATTATATATCGCACCTCAGTTGTGCTTGAGTTTCGTAGCTTATGGCGCTGTATATTCCCTCAGGGATGGTATTATGCACTAGTGTGCTTGTGACCAAATTCGATATCTTGTTGTAATGGGCAGCTTGGCCCGATATATATCTTCTTATATGAGTTCTATGTGTGGATCGGTGGGCACGCTGCCATGGGTATGTTATTTGGATCGGGTGGCACGCCTCTATGGGTATGTTATTTGGATCGGGTTGCACGCCGCAACAGTGTGATGTTCAGTACAGTTCCCCCATTTGCCTTTATGTGTTCTGATTCCCATTTTCCGAGGAGAGCTCGTTCTAGCTGTGAGTCTGCATCGCATGTATGATTCGCGAGCGGGGTGTCCGTTTAGCATGTACCCATGTCGCATGTATGATTCGCGAGCGGGGTACTTAGATCTCCTTTTCAGAGTTCGTTTCCTTCTGTATCACGTTCTAATTGGTAGCCTATTGGCACATGGTAGCATTATATGGGACCATTGATTGTGTCTGAGGTGGCTTATTGCCTGAGCAGTTCGTACTGGGTGAGACGAGACTATTGGATTTAGGACCAATGCAATTGGATTATGTGAATAAGGAGCTAAGACCATTAGATGGTTCAGAAAGAGGCAATGACTCATGTCAGGGGTATAGACCCAATGATTTGTTGATTCAACAATTGGTTATGAATTTCGGCACCTCTCTTCCGTCGTGTCGGTGTTGTAAAGGTTAAAGCAAGACCCATGTAGGTCATGAGATGCAATGGGAGCATCGGATCCGTGGAATTTCGATTAATTCGATCAGAAAGGTTGTTGTGGTCCTATGAGTAAAGTGATCAAAGTGTGAATTCAGCAAAGTTATGCAGTCACGTTTGAGTACATCGTGTAGCTATTGATATAATGAGTGCATGTTGGAAACAGGCCTAGTATTGAGTTCCAGATGTTGGAATTGGACTTTGAGGCGTATCCGCTTGAATAAAAGGGAATATCTTCAGAATCTATCGAGCTAATATGCTCAACGTAGTTGTGGTAGCACGGGAAGGTGCATGAGGTGTTGAACAGTGATTTCAGACTACTTTAGCGTAGTTCTTAGCACGTTCGAGGATGAATGTATATTTAAGTGGGAGAGAATGTAACAACCCGACAGGTCATTTTCAGCCCTAGCGCGTCGTTCAGCAGTCTGAGGCCATGAGCAGCTTCATTTTAGGTGTTATGACTTGTATGCGTGGTTGGAATTGAATTTCGGGAAGTTCGGAGAAGAGAATTCTTATTTCGGAAGCATAAAGTTGAAAGAATGAACTAGGATTTGATATTTGAGTAAACGACCTCGGAATCGGGATCTGAAGGTGTCAGCAGGTTCGTATGACGATTTTGGACTTGGGCGTATGCCCGGTTCAGGTTTTGGATAACCCAGGAGCATTTTGGCGTATATTGTGGAAGTTAGCATTTTGGAAGAAATTTCTTAAGTTTGGATTGAAGTGCACTTCAGCGTTATCGATGTCCGATTGGGATTCCGAGACTGGGAGTCGCTCCGTATGGTGATTATGGAGTTGGGAGCGCAATCAGAAGTGAATTCGGAGGTCCGTAGGTCATTTTGAAGTCATTTGGCTAAAGATAGAAATTTGAAGGTTTTTGAGAAGTTTGACCGGAAGTGGACTTTTTGATATCGGGGTCGGAATCCGATTTCGGAAGTTGGAGTAGGTCCGTAATGTCAAATATGACTTGTGTGAAATATTTGAGGTCAATCGTACATGATTTGATGAGTTTAAACACCGGAAGTAGAAGTTGGAAAGTTCAAAGTTCATAAAGCTTGGATTGGAGGTCGATTGATGATTTTAGCATTGTTTGATGTGATTTGAGGCCTCGAGCAGGTCCGTAATGTGTTTTGGGATTGGTCGGTATGATTGGTTGGGGTCCCGGGGGCCTCGGGTGGATTCCAGGTGGTTAACAGATTGAAACTTGGAATTTAAGAAGAACTGAAGCAGCTGGTATCTGGTATTTCTGCTTCTGCGGAAATGGGACCGCAGAAGCGGCCCCGCAGAAGTGAGGAGGAAGCCGCAGAAGCGATCGAGCATGAGGGCAGCCAGGACTGCAGAAGCGGCCCTTGATCCATTGATGCGGAACCGCAAAAGCAAAATCTCGGCTGGAGCCCTGGCCCGCATAAGCAGAGTTGTGTCCGCAAAAGTGGGACCGCGGAAGCAGAAAAAGTTCCGCAGGTACGAAAAAGGCTGGCGGCAGAGAGTTGTTTTAAAAATCAGATTTTGGTCATTTCTCTCATATTTTCATGGCTTGGGCGATTTTTGGGGAGCTCCAAGAGAGGGTTTTCATCATCAATGATAAGGTATGTTATCCCCATATATTATGAGTTAAATATATTGATTATGTATGGATTTTTAGCATGTAAATGGGTAGAAAATTGAGGGTTAGAGAAAGACCTAG